>JAOTRS010000019.1:1482853-1498954 GCA_028565755.1 Dinotopterus cunningtoni
CACTTAACTCATAAATTTTTAGCAAACTTTCCATTTTGAAAAAGGATAATAATCAAGGGTTATACAACACAGAGTCAATGCTGCCTGATGACATTATCTGGCTGAGAAAATGACAGGAACGTGTTAAAAAGCCTTGTAATGAGGATTACTCAGCTTTCACTAGGCTTTTAAAACAAAGAAAAGAAAGAAATCTTTCTTCTGTTTTACCTCTTTTCAAAATACTATGAGTGTTTTCGCACACTTCATGAGAAAAGGGAACTTATCAAGGACATTGTACCGCCACAAATACACACCTAAAGTGTGACATGTCTACAGAAAAACAAATTGCAATGATACAAAGCTGGGAGAGAACTTTAAAATGTTTAAAGTGTTAGACTTTGTCCAAAACAAATAGTTAATTTCATTTACGGAATATTAAACTTGTAAATGCTGAAGTTTTACAAAATGTGTAACAAGTGGGTCACGGCTGCATGGACTGTCTCACACAAAACACTTTTTCACAGAGCACTTTATCTCAGGAGGAATTCACTGTCGTTATGGAAACTGAATATGACTAAATATATTTGCTTTAATAGTTACATATTTTTTTGTGAAATAATGGCGATTCAAATGTTCATTTAAGATTCCTGACGCATTCCTACTCACGTTTTCTTCATCTGGATCTTTTCAGCATGCCTCTGTTTGTGATACAGTTTGGCTTTCAGACCGATGAGCTTCTTGGCTTTCTGTGAGCGCTCGTGCGCCTCACGGCTCTCCTTCTTCCTCTTCTTCTCATGGTGGTCGAGCCGGTATCCGTGACGCTTACGGTGCAGCTCAATGTGCTCGTTCTGTGGCTGTGGTCAGACACAAAAGATTTAATTATTATTATAGGTACACAATCTGAAAAATTCTCACTGCAACAGAAGGAGACACAGGTCAAGGTTTTTAGACAGCTTGCTCCCTACTTAACATGATATTTACAGTCTAAAAACATTTTTTATATTGTGGTGATAAAATACACTTATGTTTCTCTTTTGTGGTTTTAGAGAATTCAGGTGCACTGACATCTGTCCGGTTTTCCCAAACCCCTATAGATGTCTCCTGTTGGTCTTTTGAGATGAATAACTAAGTTTCAGTTTATATTTAAGAGCGATTCAATTCATTCATCTACTCAAAATTATCCACAGTCTTACTGTAGAATTTATTTTTAATTAACTGTTAGAAAAAAACAAAATGCTTATTTTGCATTTATAATATATACATAATATAACATATATAATCTTGCTTTTCAATACACTTTGTCCATCTGTCAAGAAGTTTTCTTATTCCCTCATTACAAAATGTTTTAGGCTGAGCTGCGAGCCATGAATGCACCGCTGTCTTCACATCTTCATCAGAAATGAATCTTCGTCCTCGTAGGGCTGCTTTTAAGGAACCAACAGGTTCTTGCCCTGTTGATTATGAAACCTTTTTCCTAATGTTTCAATACTGGCCCTTAAAAATCCCAGAAATCTGAAAGCATAAATTTTTTAAAGTTTTTTTCTTGGTTGGCGATTGAGGATGTTTCCATTTCATACTCTGTTGCTTACTTTGAGATTCATAGTGATGAGTCCATGTCTTGTCACCAGTAATGATTCTCTTTAAGAAACTTTCACCTTCCTTAGAGAATCAGTCCAAATTTTGTTTGCAAATATCCAAACGCTTCTGTTTAGGCTCTTCTGTGGGGTTTAAAATTAATTTATCACTGTACGCTAGGGCTGCAACAACGAATCGATTAAATCAATAAAAATCGATTACTAAAAGAGTTGCCAATGAATTTCATAATTGATTCGTTGTGTCGTGTGACGCGGAGACATTTGATTATTTAAAAAAAAAAAAAATTTAGTTGAGCGTGGAGCGGCGTGAACACACTCTGTCTTTTTTGCGCACTGATGCTAGCAGAGTTCGGCGCCTCATAGACAGGGCGGAGCAACAAAACAAAACAAAAAAAAAACGAGGGGAGGTAAAGGAAAGATACATGGCGGAGGCAGAGAAATCCGTGCGACCCAAGTCATCCAAGGTGTGAGAGCATTTCACACTAAATAAACAGAAAAAGTGTGTTAACTGCAAAATATGCAAAAGCGACATGGCATGGCACAGGAGCACCATGATCCAGCACGTGAAAACGCAAACATGTTGTGTTTTATGAGGAGGAAGGGAGTTCAACAGCAGGGTAAGTCACTACAGAATCCTTTTGTTCCGTTTTGAAGTGAGGAACGTAATGTCCCTGGTGCTAGTGTTTACTCGTTATCCAGCTTGACAAGCATGACAAGATAGCGTTAGCCCGTTAATAACAGTAATAAAGCAGGGGTGGTATAGTTACTTTGCACTTTGCATTGCAAGACTAAAGGCACGTTTTTATCCACTCGCCTTTTTTGGACCATTCATTTTTCAATCTGTTGTCATGTATAGCTACACTGCAAAAAAAGCTTCTGCAGTGTAGTGTAGAGAACAAGTTCTGACATTCAAACAAAGTCTGTTAAATTTTCTGATTCGTATTGTTCTTTTTTTTCTTTTATAAATTATTTATTGTTCTGGCAGCTCAGGTAGCACTCTGGCAGCTCTGGTAGCAAAAAAAAAGTCTATTTATTTGGCAGATGTAAAGCATATATGCGTACGTTTTTTGTGTTAGTCCATTTTTATTTTATTTTATTATTATCATTATAACAGCTCGAGAAGCAACATGTTTGTGTACTTTCTAAAGATTTTAGTTCTGTTTTTAAATGAAGGGTTGGAAATGAATGCTTTTCTCGTTTTTTTGTCCTATTCATCAGGAAAAAAATAATCGACAGATAAATCTATTATTAAAACAATTGTTAGTTGCAGCCCTACTGTACGCTGCTCTTTTTTATGCATATAACTGGAGCACAGATAATTATCGATTTTGCATTTGAGGTGGTAATATATTGCAATTACTCCATAGTCCTAAAGTTGGTGCTAAACTAAACTGTTTACACACTGCTAGGCAGCACAGCATCCTGTGTGGAAGGGGTGAATTATTTATTAAGTTTGAAGTTAAGAATTTATTAAGTTTGTTTAAAATTGTAATACATTTTTTTGTAAAAACAAAATATCGAATCAGGATATTTTTTTTAAATCGTGAAATTAACAGAATCGTAATGCAAATCGAATCGGCACCTAGGTATCGTGATTATATCGTATCGGGTGATCTCTGACAAGTGACATGTAAATAACGTGTATAAGCGATCTATATACTGTATATCAACAGTCACGTGTACACAGTACTACACGCTTACATCATAGATTAGGTGTAATGTCCTGAACCTGGTGAATCATACACATACTGACACACAAACAGTTTACATTAAACAAAAAATGTCACAAATATTCCTTCATCATAAAAAGAGAAAAGTCCACTGCTGTATGTTAAAAACATTAACCGTGGTAACATAGTAACACAACTATACGACATAAAAAGTCTATAGTAACGTGTTTACTTAAAGGTTAGCATCGACGCCACTTCACCACCATATGCGCGTGCTAACCATTAGCCAAGAAATTAGCTTTAATTCTTCACGAGTTCTTCACAACATAATTCAACAGATGTCTTCTTACCATGTTGTTTGTTGATGTTTAACTGTTCACACAGCGGTACGAAGGCTATGTGGACTGATTCCTGTAGTTAAACAGCTGATATAGAATCTTATTCGAGCCGTATGGGGTTTCTGATGTTATTTTCCCAAAGCTCGTGCTTAAAAGGAAGTGCGACCTCTAAATTCGTCCGTCTGTAAAAAAAAAATAATAATAATTAAGAATTCGTCCGTCTGTAAAAAACAAAACAAAACAATTAACAGGAAATAATTTTTATATGTTTTTTATACCACGCGTAAATAATAATTATTTTATTTAATTTTATAGATTTAATGTCTTAAACACTACAAACATTTACATTTATGTTTTTTGTTTTATTTCCACCGGAGAACCTATCTGTCGGAACCAAAGACAGCACATCCTTGTTCTCTACCGGACAATTTGGAAAAGACACAACAGTGCAGCATGGAAGGTTCAACGCCAAAGAAAAATAAACTGTTTACTGGAGAGGTTTGTGAATTCTTGTGCGGTTATATGTGGGATACAATTGACAGCATTAGGTAGATGTTAAAGTTCTTGCAGATTTCGGATTTAATAGTAATGGGAACACGTTTTTTTTGGGGTAGGAAGCAACAGTGTAACTGTAGGATCTTCAGAATCCCAGATAATCTTGTATTACCTAAGTGTCTGTACATCATTGTGTATGAAATATTGGACCTCACACCCTTGATAGTGCGGTATATTGTCTTAAAAGGAGCTATTTGGAATTTATCGTCTTAGTGTCAATGTAGGGCTATTTAGGGCACAAGTTTCTGGTCTTGGAGTTCCTCCTACCCCTGCACATTTTATTATTTTCCCAAATCTAAGACACTCATGTATCTCCATCAACAAAACTGGACTCCATATTAGCTTAAAAACCCCTTCTGTTATATTGAACCTATACAGATCTCTGCAGTGGTGTCAAAACAGTGACCTTTGAGGTGGATCTTCATCTTTGGGAATAGGGGAAAATCCAGAGGAGCCAAATTTGGCGAGGATGCGGAGTAGTATGGTGTCATTATAGTATGGTGTCATTATAGTATGGTGTCATTATAGTATGGTGTCATTATAGTATGGTGTCATTTCCAATGAAAAACTTACATTTGAGAAAAGCTCGGTTACATGATGCATTGTTGTCATGGACATTGCATGTAGCTGTGTTTTGCCATCTGTTGGCGTGTTACAAAACTAGTCTTGAAACTTCATAGTTCTTGTAAGTAGCTTATTCCCCAATATATAATAAAATTCCATAAACGCTGCTTTGCGACAATTACTATTGTTAAAAATTTATTGAATTTAATTATATGAATTAAATGAGTTGAAAAAAAATGCACAGGACAAAATATGACTTAACCCATTACACCTCATAGTCCACAGTGTGGCAAATATGGAGGAATTTAATATTCATTTACAAATAACAGATTTTTATCAATACAAAAGTGGGTCATTTTTTTTCGCGGTTTTTGTGTAATGCTGTCATTTGTTGTTTAATTTCAGGGTGAAGGAAAAGTCAACTGGAAAAAACGAAAAGCAGAAAGTAGGCAACCCTTTGATTTACCTCGTAAATTTTGGATATTACCCAATAATTGTTTAAATAATTTGGCCTGGTCTACATTTATTTGTAATTCAGGTGAACATATAAGTAGATACAAGTCAGTAATGTTGTTTGATTCAGGTTTGAATTTGTACCAAACCAAAACAGAGATGCTGGAAAAGCTGTGTAAGCTTAGTCGTATGAGTTTGTGTTCGTCATTACAGATGAGTGGATGTTGTCTGTTTTCTGCTTCAGAGTTAGAACAGAAAAAGAGATTGAAAGAGGCCAAGTTGATTCAGCAACTGGAGAAATCAAACAAGGCAAAGGAGGAAGAGGTGAAGCAGCAGAAATCTCAGGAGGATGAGGAGAAGGCTAAAGGTACTGTATACTCATATCTCTTATTTAAAAAAAACCTGGGTAGTTTCCAACCTCCAAATTTTAAATGTCTGTCAGGTAATTTTTTATGGTGCTCTTTCACATTTGTCGCCAAACATACTGATGGTTTTTGTAACTAAAACGAATCTGCTGACATCACATTTGTAGTTCTCATGACTCTTGGAGACTTTCTGACGCTGCATGTTGTGAAATGCCTTCTGTTAGGAACAGCTTATTTCTTGCAGCATGTTAAAACGGGTTATTGTAATGACAGTATTGACAATCCCAAGGCTAAATTCTGCAGTTTGTATCGCTAATCTTTGGGCTCCTTCTTCACCCTGACAAATCTTTTGCTTATGTATTTTTTTTCTATTTGATTTAATAATTTTTTTGGACTCCTCCTTAGGTCGTTTGTACACAATGAGTGTTGCTCTGCCAGGCTCCGTGTTGGATAACGCACAGTCACCTGAGCTCCGCACTTACTTGGCCGGACAGATTGCTCGTGCCTGCGCTGTTTTCTGCGTGGATGAGGTGGTCGTGTTTGATGAACAGGGAGAGGACACCAAGTGAGTCACTAGCATTATGAGCTAGAGAAAAATATATTATTATTTTAAATAACATGAATAGCACATAATGCTTATTAGTCCAGATTGTTATTTGTAACTTTTTAGGAGCTGTTTGACAAAAGAAAGGTTTAAAAAAATTATAAATAAATAAATTCACGGGGCATGCAAGTCAAACCAGAACTTTTGATAAAATTTTTTGTGAATGGCGGTGTAAAATCAATTCACATTTACAGACGATTTTAAGAACTAGTGGTATTCAAGCACTAGTGAAATGCTCTGATAACATAGTGTAGCAAGAAATTATATAGAGACATAAAGGTAGTATTTACTCTTATAACTGTGTTGTGTTATTCTGCACAAAAAGTCCTGGTTTGACTTGAACACCCTTTATGTAATTAAATAACGCTTTGTTATTGATACCTGATGAAATAAACAATCACACTTATGGCATTGTCTGATCAAATCCAAGTGCAAATCATTTACTTTGTTTTATGTCGTGGGATTTTAGAGGAACCATCGAGGGAGAGTTTAAAGGAGTTGGGAAGAAAGGTCAAGCCTGTGTTCAGCTGGCTAGGATCCTGCAGTTCCTAGAGTGTCCACAGTGAGCGCTGTTTCACTTTAAGTAACAAAAAGACAGCACATTAAAAAAAAGCATTTTTGTAAAAAGCACATTACAAAAATGGTTACATTTTATTTTGTTCATTTGATCAAGAAAAAAATTATACATAAAGAAATTTGTGAAATAGAATTTCACTGTTATGTGTAATATATTTTTGGGTATCGTCATATAAACAAGATTGTGGTGCTAGACATGTAGAGTTAATTTACACCGTGTGCTTCAGTTTACACTGGGATGCTGAGTAAACGATTTCTTGATGTGTGTAGATATTTGCGGAAGGTGTTCTTCCCCAAACACCACGACCTGCAGTTCGCTGGTAGGTGCTGCCCAGCTTTTCTCTCCGCCTTAAACATCATTATTAGTATGTGTTATTTAAATATAGATTGTGTGTTTCAGGTTTATTGAACCCCCTGGACAGCCCGCATCACATGCGTATTGACGAGGAGGCAGAATTCAGAGAGGGTGTGGTCCTGGATCGACCGTGTAAAGCAGGAAAAGGGTCTTTTGTTAACTGTGGGATGAGAAAGGTGTGTGTGTGTGAGAGTAATTTTGTAGGTTTGAAAAGCACATATCATAAAGATTTTCAAATATTAATTTTCTGTATGCTAAGTGGTTGTAGATCTGAGTTTTAGACTTAAGTTGTTTAGATCATTTATTGTTCAGAAGGAGATGGCCTCATGGTATTCCTGTTTTTAGGAAGTTCAGATCGATAAGCAACTTCAGTCTGGTCTGAGGGTGACTGTACAACTTAATAAAACCCAAAATACAGGTAAATATTCCTAATGCAGAAAATATTGAATACATACAAAATGATTATTTCTATCACATTATACAGGAGGTAAAATATGATTCTGAGCTCAAAGTGGGTTCTGCTGTTTCATGGCTGTGTGTGTGTGTGTGTGTGTGTGGGGGGGTTATTGCCTCCTTATTTCACTTGCATGTAAGCATATGAAAGGTCTAGAGTTGATTTCATGTGTAACATTAAACTCTGTTGTTGTTAACTCTTAATATGAAGTCCAAAGAGCTGCCATTATTAGACTGAAAACATTAGAGAAAATGCAAA
Organism: Dinotopterus cunningtoni; assembly: GCA_028565755.1. NCBI lineage: Eukaryota > Metazoa > Chordata > Actinopteri > Siluriformes > Clariidae > Dinotopterus > Dinotopterus cunningtoni. The sequence goes on from JAOTRS010000019.1 coordinate 1,490,620, forward strand.
GCTAACTATTAAGAAAAAAAGAAAAACATACTGGTGGGCTCAAGAACATCAAATCTCCTGGAAAAATAGTTGATGAAAGAAAAATTCTTGTCTTAGTGACGATTAACAACATTTGGCCAGATCGAGCACATCCTCCCTCCAGGACAGAGGTGCATCTGTGTCAAAGTCAGCAATGAAAAAGGACTTCACCAGAGTAAATCCAAAGGTTTTACTTCAGCTTGAGCTGCTGCACCACCTCAACATATGTCGTGCACATGTATAGCTGAAGGATGATTTCTGTAGAGAAAATATAAAAGGGCTATTCGATCACTGTCCATATTTTTATCCGAACTTCCTTAAATTTAAGCTAAAACTCTACACTCTGAGCTCATATTCATTATTGAATTCCAACTCATGCTTATTGTAGTAGATAAGCAAATAATTATAGGCCCAAGGTGACCTGTTGGCTTGGTTTTTGACTGCTCGGTATCTCTGGACTTTGTGTGTTTGGCGTGCAGAGAGCAGGGTGTATAAAGGAGTGGTCGTGGCTCCCCATGTTCCCAGGACGGAAGGCGGGCTTTACTGGGGCTACAGCGTACGTCTTGCTTCCTGCCTCAGTGAGTTACACTTTTTGTTTTTTTGCTTTTTTTTTTAAACCAGCGTAAAAGGAAAACGAGTTTCAACTAGCATAACTAAGTTTAGTGTATTTATATTGTGTACGAATGTAATCCTGGAAGGCTGGTATCCGGCACAGTTTAGGAATTCCACAGCTCAAACTATTATTTAATAATTATTATTATTATTATTTTATTTTGTCTCATTATAAATATCCTGCTACTCCTGAGCCACTGGATTTGTGTGTGTATGTCTTCTTTAGGTGCTGTAATGACAGAGTGTCCATTTAAAGATGGCTATGATCTGACTATCGGGACATCAGAAAAGGGCAGCGATACAGATGATACCACGCTTCCAGCATTCAGGTGCAGGAAAGCCCTGAGATTTGAGCTTTGCTTTTTCCCTACTACACGTTTAAAAAAAAATTTTAAAAATTGAGTAATGCACATGCGGCTTTCTCCGTAACTAAGGGAGCAAAGTTCTGTGTATCTGCACAAGTGTCAGGCTGCCCATTTCTTATCTGACACAGACAGACTTGTGTAATATCACAGACATGTTAAGCACTGGTATTGTCTAATCATACTGTTTCTGGTGTCAGACACAAACCACAGCAAGACTAATCAGAAAAATCGTTCTGCCTCGATACACTTTTTCATTGCAAAAGATTCAAATATCATTCAGATGAAGAGATGTAAAGTAAACCTCTTTATTTATCTGCATCTCTTTCTTTTTTTTCTTGCAGGCATCTGTTGGTGGTCTTTGGCGGCCTTCAGGGTCTGGAAGCGAGTGTTGACGCCGACCCAAACCTGGATGTCACTGACCCCAGTGTGCTCTTTGACCTCTACCTCAACACCTGTCCTGGCCAGGGCAGTCGCACCATTCGCACCGAGGTGAGGGCCAGTGCACTGAACTCTCCTACAATACTGTGTTCAGGCTTCAATCATAATCTCTGTCTCTCTCTCTCTCTCTCTCTCTCTCTCCAGGAAGCCATATTGATCTCCTTGTCATCATTACGACAAAAAATCACCACTGCTTTATCTGAACAGGCTAAACCGTGATAGCAGGAAGTGACCTCACACATCGGCAAGAAGACGATCACTGGTGCGACCCAAACAAAAAAAAAAGAAAACAAGAATATTTTCGTCTACAGATGTGTTTTAGTCCCAGCCATTAGACTTGCGGAATATCCTGACTGCAACTTTTTATACTGTAATAATGTTAATTTCTTTTTGTCATTCCACACACATTTATTGCTAATATAAATTAATAGCAAAAAAAGACACTGAGGCTTGCATTGTTGTTTTTTAAAGATATATATTCACAGTTTATATAGGGCTTTAAACCTTGTAAAGTACAGAACATTCATTAAAACACAAGAACACAATTTGGTGAAGACACCAAAAAAAAAAAAAAAAAAAAAAAAAATCAGTGTCAAGCAAGGATTGTTTTACATTCTTCATGTCATTGCTGTTTTCCAAGCCCTACTCACATGCCGTGCATATGGCCAGGTATTGTCTTGTTCGTACCCCCTTTAAAAATCACAGCGGGAAAGAGTAGAGAGAGCGGTAATTTGTTAAATGTTATGGCACTCCAGTGGTGGATTTAAAGGGCTACCCCAACATATCTCCACATAATCTCTATCCGCAGTCTATGTTCAATTACCACATACTCAGAAGAGTTGTGTATATGGAATAAAATAGAGACTCATGGAGGAGTCCGGGTGCTAATATCGAGAACTTCAGCTATAGTTATAGTGCAAATTTGAGCTGCTGTGCATCAAGCAAACTCTGACTGGTTGAAAAGGGAAGGACTGGTAGAATAAATAAAACTGGATCTGCATGTACCATGTAACAGCTATGTTCATCTTTATGGCATTCATGGCATCCTTTGTAGTTTGTGTCTGCAGTGCAAGACTTTCTTCTTTACTTTATTTCAGTACATTCGGGATAGATTCGTATGACTTAGGGCACAAATTCATGTTCCACATGCCATTTATGTTGGCAGACACTTATGAGACCATCTGCACACAATGCCTGCACATGTTCAAGGATTCGGTAAGGATTGGTTGGTGTCTGTTTTGGCAGAAATAAATACAAGAGGCATAGGCATTACTTTTGAAAAATGCTGGAGGGGAAAAAGAAACCTTGCGCAATAAATTATAAAGCAAGTCCCTTTTAATTAAAAGCATTTTTTTTCACTTGTGTTTATTCTCCTGTATTCAGCAGTGTCAAGTGTTTCATATATAGATGTACAATGCTGTGAAAAAGTACAGTTAAACCTTGGGTTGCAAGCATAATTCGTTCCGAAAGTTTGCTTTTATGTTAAAGCACTCGTGTATCAAAGCGAATTTCCACAAAAGAAATAAGGGAAACTCTGATGATTCATTCCACAACCCAAAAATATTCATATGAAAATAATTAATACAAAATATATTTTGTAAATATATTTGTGAAAATAAAAAAAATTAACTTGCGTTTTACCTTTGAAAAGAATCATGACTGGTGTTAGAAGAGAGAGGAGAAGGACTACTGTGTAGGACGACTTTTACAAAAACACACACTAACGGAATCACTGCTCTGTCTGTAAACGGCTTTAACAAGAAACCTCTCTAATGATACTGGCTTTTGGGTCCTTTTAAGGATTTTGAGGAAATTGTCGTTAAACAGATTCATCCCCTGCACTGCTACAGCCTTTTTAACTTTTTTTCTTCATTGAGGTTGTTGTTGCAGTACAGTTACTATAAAACAGTCACTACACTTAGACACACACAAAACAAAATGCTTTACGTGGGCACAGATGTTGCACGGATGTTGACTATACAAGTGACTCACGCGCACTGTCAAGACTGAGCATGGGAGATGATTACCCACAATCCCATAGCATGAGAGAGAGAGAAGAACCATTGGCTCAGCAGACAAAGCGCATGCGTACTCCTCAAATTTCAAGACCTCGCTCGTTTAAGTAAAAATCTTGCAAAACGCTTGCGGATCGAGTTAGTTGCAATCCAAGGTACCACTGTATTTGCACCCTTGCTGCTTATTTTTTGCATATTTGTCACACTTACATCATGGATTAAGATCATCAAACAAATTTAAATTTTACACAAAGCCAAAGTAATACAAAATGCAGTTTTGAAATGATTTCATTTATTAAGGAAAAAAAGCTGTCCAAACCTGCCTGGCCCTATCTGAAAAAGTAATGTCCCATTGCTAAATCTGGAATGAACTGTGATTAACCCAATTTTTAGGAAAGCAGAGTTAAGAAATCACTTAAACAGAACCTGTCTCACAAAGTGATGGTCTGGAGCTGCTTTCCAGCTTCAGGACCTCGACGACGTGCCATAATTGATGCAACCATGAATTCTGCTTCTACCAGAAAATCCTTAAGCACAATGTCCAGCCATGAGTTTGTGACCCCAAGTTCAAGCACACTTGGGTTATGCAACAGGACAATGATACGAAACATACTAGCAAGTCCACTTCTGAATGGATAAAAAAATAAAAAAATAAATAAAGGTTTTGAAATGGCCTGGACAAATTCTGGACTTTGAACGACCTTAAACAGGAAGTTCATGCTTGAAAACCCTAAAATGTTGCTGAATTAAAACAATTCTGAAAAGAAGGCCAAAATCCTTTCATAGCGATGTGAAACACTCATTGCCAGTTATTGCACACGCTTAATTGCAGTTGTTGCCACCAAGGATGGCACAACCAGTTATTAGGTTTAAGAGTATTTACTTTTTCACATAGTACCATGCAGGTTTGGTCAACTTTTTTCCCTTTAAATGAAATCATCATTTAAAAACTGAATTTTATATTTACTCTGGTTATCTTTGTGTAATATCAAAATTAGTTTGATTATATCTATCATTTATGTCAGTCTAATAAATATGTATAGGGTCATGGGGTCATGGAGCGTGTCCCATGGAACTTGGATGGAGCGTGTCCCATGGAACTACACCATGGATGGGGTGCCAACTGATCGTAGGCCACAGGCACACATACTCACACATCTGATGATACACTATGGCCAATCTGGAAATACCTACACTGCATAACTTTGGGCTAAATGGGAACCAGATTACCAAAGAACTCTGGAAGTGCGAGGTGAAAGTGGAAACCACTTAGCTATCATGTAACCTGTGAGATATTTTTATTATAAGATTACAGTATTAACAGACTATCCAAAATTTTAACACTCTTTTGTGCAATTGCCCACCAACCAATCAGTATTTACATGTACAGTAGTTTGCTTGATCCACAGCACCACAGATACTCACAGTGTACAGTTATCTCCAGAACTCCAGAGTATCAAAGAGTCTGTATCGCGCATACCCATAAACATCAATGCAGAAGTCCATCCCAAGCCTTACGGTAGACCTACAAACATTCCCAATACCGCTAGTCTTAAAGTAAGGGTCATAAGTGACAAGCAGATTGGGAGTGTCCACAGTCAGCGAGGTGGTTAACCAACATCCGGTCAGATCACTGGTAAAGCTAGGCAATAGCAATTTGTTTAGTGCCATGCAAACACACAGTGTAATAGCATCTATGTAATAAATATGTATGAACTAAACCAACTGTGTATAATGTAAAAGCAGTACCAGAGGGTTACAATCACTCTCCAAATGTCCCTGTCCTGGTAAAATGTTCTTCCTTTTCTAAACTTTTTTTGCATTTGTTTGGCTGTTAATTTCTGTTCCAGAAAAAAAAATTATCCCATTTTCAAATAAATATTTGAATATCTTGAGATTACAAACACTCTATTCACGAGCACAATAAAGCTTTTTATGAACAAAATTGGAGTCAGCTGGGTGAAACATCTGGCTAGAGCTTTGTTAATAACATATTTCTAATGGTAGAGCATTAGCTACTAAAATTACTACACAATCACCATATTTAAATACTGAAATTTTGTCTTTGCATGTGTTGCTGGTACATTAGTTGGGCAGTGATTGCAGTCCATCTTAAAATACTGAAACATGAAAAACAGTTATGAATCTAAAACTATTTAAAAAAAATCTAAAAATAATAAGAAAATTGAATAAAATCACATAATAAAGTCACATAATACTTGTGTAATAAAATAAAATAAAGTCTTACAATTGCTTTTGGAAAAAACAACAACATGAAATTCTGGGCATTGGCTTAAAATGTGCACTGGGGTCTCTTATCTAAAATTCTCAGGGTCTCTCTTTTTCTTCCTTTTTCTTTTTGTCAGTCTTTCTCTCTTTGTTTTTTTAAACAGCTTCTACTGTATGTAGAAACTTAAAACTGTGTGCTTTTTTTGATTTTCTGAAGGCGCTGCCCACATTGAAATTCTGTATAGTCTAAAAATACCAGTCATGGGAAGTTTGTTGTGTTTGTTGGCTTCTTAATGACATTTTTAAAAATATGATATTGTTCAGCATCGCTTTGCTGATTATTGCAATATTGTTAACTCTCATAATTTTCAAAATGTGTAAAATCTGTTTAAATAAAATGATTGCTCTATTTGCCAGGTTTTGTAACGACCAAAGTGTATAATAAAAAGATGACACCCCAAAAGTCTACCACCATATAGTCATGCACCATATTTAGCTCAGACAGTTCAATAAGAAGTTCTGAATGATTTATCATCTCACAGACAGTGTGAAACCAGTGGCCAATTCATATCAGGGCTTCAGCACATTATAAATATGAAACCAGCAGCCATTTTGGTTTAATCTCTCTTTAGGCTTTGGGCAAAATAAGCAGCCATTTGACTTCATCTTAACAGCTTGGACAGGTGGTCATGTTTCTGCAGCTTCTTATTAAACTCACTCTGAAACTGGACACCATTTTGGATCAGTTCGTCATTTGGCTGAGAGTAGTATGAATGCTTTTCCTTAGAGGGAGACTAAAGCTATGGGCCATGTTGGACCATACTTTGTTGCGCTGAGTGACGGTTTCCCACTGGAAGGATATTTTGGCTGGTAGCCATTTTAGATCAGCGTCTCATTGGTCTGAGACTTGGGCTGGCGGCCATATTGGATCTGCAGGACTAAGCTTTGGCAGCCTTTTGCTATCCATTTCTCACCAAGTGGGGTGTACAAAGCTGATGTTGTAGAGTTTGGCCCAGCGAGCAAACACTTGCTTTTCAGTAATGAAGCGATGGTGATTTCCACGCCGACCCTTCTCATTCTGTAGGTATGTTAAACATTCATCTGGCCCTCGGGGTTTATAGTAGTGATATGGTATCCTTTTGGGCTGAGGATGCCTCCTAAACCAGAAAGAGAAACAATTATTAAACAAAATTGACTTGAGACACACTTATGATTAACTAATGCTATAGCCCAAAAGACCTGACCCTAGCCCAAATTTTCTCTACCTTTATACCGGAAACTAATGTCACTGTGGTGCATGTTTTTTCATAGGTGCAGACATTATTCACTTCATATCCCCCTTTTCCAACCAGGCCAGTACATTTATCGAAGCTGGGCGGACACATCAAGTGATACATTTTCTAAATTTTAAATTAATCACTGTCTGCACTTACATTTTGCCTCTGCCAAAAATAAAAAATATTTCATCATGATTATTGGCTATAAATCAAGCTCCTAAATAGTCCCATCTGGCATCCTTATCTTTAACTGTTCTGTCCACTATTCATCCATCAATGACATTTTTTCATAGAGGAAGCATAGGACATTATGCTTCCTGCCTGAGTGGGTCTCCAATAATGCTTGTTGCAGTTACCTTCTTTTGACCACTGGGTGCAAAAACAACTCTATGCAACTAAATGGGAGAAAGATTTCTGTATGTATGTCTTTATATCTGTGTATCTGTATGAATTTAATGAAACTTTGCGCCAGTTTTTCGGTATTTGTCTGAAGTTTGATGAGCTTTGTGCCAGATTTCATCACAGCAGCCATCGCTTTTTTGGATGCTTTTTTTGGACGTCACTCAACAGATCTAATCAACACGGTAGTTTACCGTGTATACGTAAACATATGTGAAAGACAGAAACTACCGTAAAGCACCTACAAAGCGAAACACAAACAAACACATGACACAGCATGGCTTACTCCAAAAAAAGGTGAGCAGACTATGAAAACTGAACCTTCAAAGATGAATGGACAGATCAGTGTATGTTTATTGTTCCTGCGGGAAGTTTAAAACCAGATGTCTCATATGTTCGAGACTTGGGCGTTAATAGCAAGCAGTAATGTGGAACACTATGTAAAATACCTAAACTAAGAGCCCAGAGTTTTGTCCTAAAATCAAAATGTTGAGTAAAAGCTATGTTATGAACAGTTATGGGCCAAATTTAATAATGTAAAATAAGCTACTTTAAAATAAACCCTTTTCCGGTTAACAAGGGGTACTAATGCTAGTACAGTATATCATACTTTAAAAATTTGAAAGAAAGGAAAGTTTTCCTCACCCACAGTGGCTAGGAGGCACCATCCCGTAAACCTTAATCTTGTCACAGATCTCTATAGCGATGACCATGGTGAACCAGCCAGTGCTCAGCCATGACTGAGACTTCTGTCTATGGACACAGAAATACAATTCAGCGTTTCACAGATGTAGCAGCTGGAGCAATGTTTTAAGTTAAAATATAACTAATGTATATTTTAGTATTATAATGGAGATACAAGTCTAAAGTTGTAGCAGGCAGATTAAGATGATTAGCATGAAAGAATCAATATACACTCACCTAAAGGATTATTAGGAACACCATACTAATACGGTGTTTGACCCCCTTTCGCCTTCAGAAC
>JAOTRS010000019.1:1502599-1515928 GCA_028565755.1 Dinotopterus cunningtoni
ATTAACCTTTTTCTCCAAACTCTATGAGCGAATTAGTCTCAAACCCCCTCATTACACCACAAGCACAAATTAGCCGCACGTGCCCATGTGAGAAGCCACACAAGCCCACGTTTAAGGAGGTCAGACGTCACTGTTTCTTTATAATCCTACAGGAGACACACTGAACCATTTACACATGTTCATCCCATGTGGTTGGACTGAATTATTTGCTATGTTTGTTTAGAAATAATAATCATGGCAGAGGACAGAAAAATGTGCTGCGCAGTTTAATGTTGAACTCTTGTATTTGAAGTTAGTGTGTATTGTTTAAATGCTGCCCTTGGTTTTTAAGTGAGAAAACTGTTATAAGGAATGCGCTACATTTAAAATCATTAACCTTTCTTTGAGGAAAAAAAAATGGATTAAACAAATCCATATTTATAAAATCGTGATACTTACAGAATCGCAATTTTAATCGAATCGGCATCTAGGTATAAAGATGGGTGCCTATATAACCGGTACGTAACCGTATCAGAAAGAAAACGGCCATAAGAAGGATCATCACCCTCACCGCACATGAAAAATTATTTCCCAACTGAGAAATTGCATGCAAACGCAAGTTGGAAAGCTCTAATAATACAAATCCAACTAATCTACGTAGTAACATGAGTGTCCATGTCCTTTTCATATTCCGACTTAAAAGCACAACTCCTAAAGTGTGGCTGTATTTCACACACTGTGACAAATGTCTTTAAACAATTGCATGTAAAGAGGGAAACACATCAAACCTAATGAAACATTCGAGGACACACGGGATGAAGTTAAAAGCAGAGGGATGCACTGTGTTTAACACTTTGAGGACATCAACTGGCAGTGTGGGTGTCCCCTGCCCCAGTCAGACCAACCCTAGCAATGTCGACAATCATATTATTACAAAAGAAATGCTGATATTTGAAGCTGGTTGGTGTTAATGTTCAATCACATGAATAAACCGTTTCCGGATTTCATGTTGTTTTCACTGTTTCATGACGAGCTGGAAAAAGTAATTTAACAGAAACCCGTACAAATGTTTTTAGATGCAAATAAATTCAAATGACTCAAATTTTCCAAAGTGACTACTAATCACCAAAACTAAATCTAAGACACTAAGTCTGTGTGTCTCCCTGTGCTGTAGCTGTTCGACACGTTCACGCCCGATGAGGTGTATCAGACGCTAAAGCCTGCGGCTCTGTATGAAGAGGCGCTGAGTTTAGTGAGAGAAGGCAAAGTGGAATGCAGATCACTCAGGTACTACACGCTAAACAGTACACATTAGCAGACTAAACTCACATTCTCTCTCTCTGTCTCTCTTTGTCTCTCTCCGATAAGAGTGCAGCTCTAGACTATGTACTTCATTTAGTTAAAATGTTAAGTGAGTGTGTGTAATTATTTGTATGCTTTTCAGAACAGAGTTGCTGGAGTGTTACAGTGATCAGGACTTCCTCGCTAAGCTGCACTGTGTCCGTCAGGCTTTCCACGTCAGTACACACGCTCGCGCACACACGCTCGCACACACACGCTCGCACAAAAGCCTATTTTGATCTCTTCTGTTTTTTTTTTTCTTTTTTGTGGTTTCCTCTTGTTCTTTTCCTTTCATGCTTCACTTACTCTGTCTTATGTTTGTTGTAGTCTGTAGGTTTTATTGTGTGTGTGTGTGTATGTGTATGTGTAGGTGTTACTGATCGATGAGACTCATAAGACTTTCTTCATGGAAACGGGCAAACAGATGATCACCGGACTCTTGATTAAAGCCAACAAGGTAATATCAGTGGCCCTGCCTTATTTAAGCATTTCCCCTCCTACAAATTATTTCTAAAACCACAAAGATATGTCTTAAAAATAATCCCGACCGTGTACTGTAAGCCATTGTAGCCGGATGTGCACAATAGTGGGCTCATCGCCTTCACCCATCACATCCAACTTGGTAAAACGGAATTTATATTAATAACTCGGTGTGCAATTAGTCATGGAAAGCACTTAGAAGACTCATTATACTGTAGCGCTCATTCACATTTCCTTTTGGATCGATAAAGTATCTATGTGTCGATAGAATGATAGATAGACAGATATATCTATCTATCATTATTATAGGTACAAAAAATATTAGTTGATCTCCGTAAGGCGGTATAATTTAAGTAGTAACAGCAGGTTCACTCAGGACAAATTATGAGCAGAAATGTGGGATTAGAATAATAACCACAGCACCATAATTAGTGGTTAGAAATGTAAACATCATCATATCATAGTTCTTTTTTTTAATAATGTGTTCTTTTTAGACAATCCTGCTTGGTGCATATTCTGTCCTGAAAAGTTCCTTTATCTAGTCAGATTAAGAAACAATCAAGATGGAGTAATGTTGAGGAAAATGAGACTTATTATCTAAGGAGGATTTCAGCTAGATAATTAAAATACATACTTTAAGGCAGTGGTCCCCAACCCTCGGGCCGCGGACCGGTACCAGTCCGTGGATCAAGTGGTACCGGGCCGCACAATAAATGATTAAATATTTCCGTTTTATGTATTATCTGAGTCTGAACGATATTTTATTTTGAAAAACCTTGTATTTTGAAAAACATTTTATTTTGAGAAATGACCGGATTCTCTTGGTTACGTCTTGCGCGCCATTACGATAGCCACTGCAAAGATTTCTCTCAGAAAAGAGAGAACCACTGCTCTAAAGGACCTCTGAGACTTACAGTACAAGCTATACTTGATTTCTTCATATTAACTGAAATTAAATTATACAGATTAATTCAAGAAGTGGAAACAAATGTTCTACTGAGACATCCTGCAAAGTGCCTAAAGATACAATGTGAAGAAATGGTTGTTTATGTAACTTCATTTCCCCTCTCGTCTGTTTCAACCACTCAGCATTCACTATAGCCAGTATACTAATCACCGGCCTGATCATTTTTCATCACCTGCACCTGTTTCCCACTAGTTTATGCCTAAAGTAAGATGGTTTTATGCTTGAATGATTCATAGGTCACTATGGGACTTAACAGTCAAACAACATCCTTCCGAAAATGGTCAGGTGCAGGAACTGGACCGAAAATGAAAGCCAAAAAAGTCTTTCAAGAATCTTGGAGAACTATTCCTTAAGACTACACAAAAAAAAAGTCTATCTCTTTGGAAGCAAAATCTGAATGAATGAGGGATGGATCAAGACGTTTGCGCAGTACAGTACTGTATGTGACTGCTTATGTTTGTGTGTGCGTGTGTAGAGTCCAAAGGCATTTTTGGAGAGCTACCAGGACATGTTGCTGTATACTCAACGAGAGGAGACATGGCCAACCACTCAGATGGAACTGGAAGGACGAGGGGTGGGTCTGTCTGTCTGTCTGTCTGTCTGTCTGTCTGTCTGTCTCTCTCTCTCTCTCTCTCACTCTCACACACCTTTTTTTCTCTCTCTCTCTGTGGTATGTTCAGTTTCCATGTCCATGCCTGTATGTTTGCTTGTCTCAGTTAATTGTGGCATGTGCTTTTGTTAAAAATAACTGAAGTGACTAAAATAACTAAAAATAACAGATGACTATAAATGAATATTCTTCTATGTACTTTTTTCGGTCTGTGAGTACCCCTTGAATCTATTGCTCGCATTAGTACTTAGTGATAAGTTGTATGTGGCTTATTGTAATCTCTGGAATTTGACTTCTGCACAGGTGATCTGTATGAACTTCTTCGACATCGTGTTGGACTTCATCCTCATGGATGCCTTTGAGGACCTGGAGAACCCGCCCACCTCTGTAGTCGCTGTCTTGCGCAACAGATGGCTCTCGGACAGTTTCAAAGAGACGGTAATTTCATTCTTGCAAACTGTTAAAAGTTGTTTGCCTTACACAGTTGTGCTTGTTTCTGAAGCATAACCACAGTAACCAACCAGAATAATGTTTTAGTCAGCAGGGAAAAGGCCAGTGTTTCAGAAGGGAGTGATGTAGGTTTTTGCTGGGGTCTACTTGATTAAAATTTTAAGCATAATTACAAGGTTGAGTCAAAAATATCCAGACTCTGGCTGTAGAATTAATTTTAATTAACTTTTAGAATTTTTTTGTGGTAATCTCCTTGCTTTTCAATATACTTACCATCAACAAGCTTTCATATTCCTTTATTAAAAAATGTTGTAGTCTGAGCTGCGAGCCACAGCTGTACTGCTATCTTCACTTCATTGTCAGAAGTCAATATTCGGCTGCTTTCAGGGACAAAACAGGTGAAAGTCAGATGGAGCAAAACTTATCGGGAGGATGCTTTAACACCTCAAAACGAAGATTTTGCAGAGTGTCGACAGTGTGGGCAGAAGTGTGCTGACGTGCATCGTCTTGCAAGATCGCAGCACCCTTCGATATCAGTCCTTTGTGCTTCATCAAGCTTCAGCTCTTCAATAAGCACTGTAACAAGCACTGTTAAACATTTTCCTGACAATGTTCTAGTACTGTCCCTTGGGAATCCCAGAAAACTGGGATTTAAGCAGTTCCAGCTAATGATTGACTTTTAAACTTTTTCTTGGTCAGCCTATTGAGGATGTTTCCGTTCCATACTTGGCCATTTATTCTCAGGATCATAGTGATGAATCCATGTCTCGTTACCAGTAATGATTCTCTTTAAGAAACTTTCATCTTCCTTAAAGTATCGGTTAAAATTTTGTTTGCAGTTATCCAAACGCTTCTGATTATGCTCCTCTGTGAGTTTTTTGGGCACCAGGTACACCCAGAGACCTGAATTACTGCACTCTGCTCTTCTTTTGTGCAAATCACAAGTGCGGCATCACCGCAGTTACAAATGAACTGATTTAACACGTTCAAACCTGCACAGCAGTGACTGGGGAGACAGTAGCCTTGAACAGAAAGCGCTGATAAGACAGGAATTTTAATATAACAAATGCAGAGCATTTTCGACTCGGCCTCTTATAAGATGTCCAGATTTAGGCATTACTTTGGTTGCAAATCCATTCATGCATTTGAGACCATACGCAGGATTTTCCTGTTAAGATATAACATCATCACCCTACACCTTACTTAATGAGACCATCTTCTAAGCCTGTCCCCTGTTAGGAGTTTAATCAGTCAATATACTTAATGTGCAAATATTCTTTTCATCTTGAAAACTACAGTATATGTATTTATATGCATATGTATCCAGTGCATATAGTTTCATGACTGTATTTTCTGCATTATGTGATATTCTGTCTGCCACTGAGGTCATGTTACTAAAAAAAACTCCTATGCTGCTTGTCTCTCAGGCTCTAGCTACAGCGTGTTGGTCTGTGCTGAAAGCCAAAAGAAGATTACTGATGGTAAGTTCTTGTAAAATGACAAAGAATTGTCCTCAGGTTCCATACATGTTTATTTGTAATCTTGCTGTTGTCTGCTCACAAAAATAAAAAACTGTGGAAAAAAAAATAAATTCTGGTATCAGTATACCTTTATTGTTAGCGTTAAAGCTGTTGAGCTTTGCATAAATGTATGTAAAATAAATATGTACCACTTTGTATTAAACTTATTAAGCTAATTATTAAATCTGGAGAGCCTCCAGACGTTTACTGTACCACACTCACAGGCTAATTAAATAAGCAAATAAATTGAGAAAGATAGATGAATGAATGAAAAAAAAAAAAAAAAGATAAATCAATTAATATAAGAAAAAAAAAAACACTTGGTGCTTTGTTTAGGTTCCAGATGGGTTCATATCTCATTTCTATGCCATCTCGGAGCATGTGAGTCCTGTTCTGGCGTTTGGCTTCCTGGGTCCCAGACAGAATCTGACTGAAGTGTGCAATATCTTCAAGGTAGGATCAAGTCCGTCACTAATGTTTTTGTGCAACTGAAAAACCTTTCACCCTATCTTTGGGGTATCTTTGGGATATCTTTTGAAATGTCACAGCTGTCCGTGGCCAGTAGTCAAGGGGAAAGAACCCGTCCTGCCCTTGGGGTGTATGAGAAGGCATGCTGTCTTGCGAATACTCCAGAGGCAATATGCTCCTTGCAACGCTACCTAATCGTGGATGTTTGTAAGATCATGTATGTGGACAAGAGCAGCTAAACCCCTAACTCCCTGTGTGTTATACTGCCCTGTGAGACGATCTGATCAGCAGTTTTAAGCAATGTGTTTTGCTAGCTTCATGTGTCTTGGAGGAAGCAGGTTCTAGCCATTAAGAAAATAAACTTAGAATATTTACATTTTTACCCAAACACTGCTGTACACTGCTAAGTTGTCTGCTATAATGCTTGATGAGATTGGAGAACATAGAACAAAAATTTGAAACGATTCCTCAAGTCTTTCCAGATACTTCAGTGATCTTGTATTTCACGGATGCTTCTTTTTTATTTCACTCCACAGTTTTTTCATCGGTCTTCTGGTCACTGAACCATTTTTTTGTGATTTGAATATGTTTTCAATCTTATCTTATTATATTCTGGTGCAAGATCCAACCATGACCAAATGGAAACTTTTTGGCAAAAGCTGCCATATTTGAAATTCCCTGGTACTCCATGGAGTTTGCATACTTTGAGTCCTACTAGAATTCCAGTATCTTTGGAAGAAAAGGAGTCCTACAACACCACAGATCCTCCACCATACCCAAGAGTGTGGTCGAATTTCGGCTCTTTTATGCACAACCACCCCATCCTTCTTTTAATGCCACTTTGTTATGTTTGTTGCCAATGCGATTTATTTCTTTATTTATACCACTGAACCTACAGTCAAGTGTGAAAGTTACTTTCCTCTCATTTAATTCTGTTTTTGTTTATTAATAATAAAAAATTATCTGTCTCAGTATTACTAATACAACCTCAGATGAACAACAAATTGTAACTTTTTTTCACTGTGTTATTATTTATTTAACAAAAATGAAGGCCAAAAAACATGTTGGAAATACCAAGTACCTTACTGCTAACACAGGATTTAGAGGATAAATTGTATGCAGGTGCTACTAATCCTCAGCTCTTGATTAACTAACGTTAGCAGGTGTGCATACTTCTATAAAAGCAGAAGTTTTGGCATTTTGCTGGTCTGGAGCATTCAGCAGTGTGTTAACACGATGCCAAAACGGAAAGACATAAAAAGTGATTTTAAAGAAGCAACTGTTGCCATACATCAACCTGGAAAGAGTGATAGGACCTTTTGCAAATAGTTTGGAGTGCAAAGTTGTACAGTGAGAGATTATTCAGCATTTAAAGACCGTTGCCAGGAGTGGACATTGCAGCACATTCACCCCAATTTTGGACCGTGCAATGCTCAGAGAAAGAGAAAAAAAGTAAGAGCTACATCTCAGACCCTACAGGCCTCACTGAGCATTTTTAAATGTTGAAGTCCATGACAGCACGATTTGAAAAAGATTCAACTAGTGTTTTTTTTTTTTTTTTTTTTGTAAGTGTTGCCAGAACATATAAGCATGACTGGGGTTTGCAAAACTGCAGCTGAACCAAACCACAAGGCTTCTGGAACATTGCCCTATGGACAGAAAGTGCAAAACCAAACAGCATTTCAGCAGAAACACATCATACCCGCTGTCAAACATGGCACTGAATGGGTAATGATTTGAGCTTGTTTTTGCAGTAACTCAGTCAACCATGACCTCCTCTGTATACCTGAGTATTGTAGAGGCAAATGTGAGTCCATCTGTCCGACAGCTAAAGCTGGGTCGAAATTGGGTCATGCAACAGGACAATGATCTGAAGCACACACAATGTAAATATACATTGGAAGTTGCACACACGCACAAATAAATAAAAGAGGGGGCACTAATTTTACAAAAGACTGTAGATTCAGTCATGTCTAGAGAACTTCAGGCAATTTTGGCATGCCTACTATATAATTTGATGGCATAGTGATGCTGTCTAATTGTAGATTTGGGGATTTGGAGACTCTGAAATGCTACCATCTTCTACAAGTCTCCAATCAGGATCTTTTGGAAAAATCTTGCCTCTCTAATCTTTCACTCAATTTTTCATTCATAATTTTGCATGTTTAATTCAAAAAACTTGAAACCATTTTTTTTTTTTGCGTCCAGGTTCATTTGTGTATTCTTTGTAATGTTGTCTTATATAACTCTGAAACCGGAAGTGATGTATGACTACTTATGAGTTTTGTATGAGTTTCGTGTGAACTTAAAAAAACTATTTAAATATACATTGAAAGTTTCATCTGGTGCATTTTGAAATATTTTGTTATGGGTTTAATATTAGTATTTATATCCATTAAGGTTTTGATTCGTCTCATTATAACTGCTAATATATGCTTGTCCCAAACATGTTGTTGGATATAAAACTGGTTTATCTTTTATAATGCTCAATAATGCTTATTTTTCTCCTATGTTTTAACAGCACCAAATTGTGCAGTACTTGAAAGACATGTTTGACCACGACAAAGTGCGCTTTACATCAACTCAGTCGCTAGCTGAAGATATTTTGAGTTTGTCTCACAGACGCACCGACATCCTGCTGGGCTACCTGGGCATCGACAGTCTGCCGGAAGCTAACGGGGCACTGCCTGCTAGCACAGCCGAACAAGATTGATGATACTACACATGGAAGTTTCTGTAAAAGACACATATAGAACATTTTTAATTCCAGATCCAGAGGCTCATCTATGTTTATTATGAGTAGGTGACTGAAATATAAATAACCTCAGCAGAACCGAGCATAATGGACCCGTGGCATTTTCAAAAACAGATTCAGTCTTATTGTGTCTCTTAGGAAATCGGCACTCGGTCTGGGTTCTGTGACTCAAATAGCGGTTGGTGGTACCTCCTGCATCTGCTACAATTAATCAAATCGGCTAGTTGACGGATGTTTCGTTGCTGCGCCAGGCAGATCGGATCGATCCGCAACTTGCCACCCAGCACGACTGGGTGGAGTTTCTGAAGATTAAAGTTTCTGTAGGAGCCTGAGTGACAAAAGCGTGTAAATGAAATGATGTCCAGATCTACAATGTACAGTTGAACATGTTCACATCTCTGCAGGATGTTCTGTAGTGTCTCTGTTGGCTTGACTTAAATATTCCATTCGAAATTTCAGATCATGACTGTAAATGCCACCTTGGGTCACATTTATCTGACAGAACGGTGGAATATTAAGAATTCATCTGTCATATCTCCATGTATCTCCTTCGACATGATTCAGGTACACAGTCTGGATACATCACAGAGAATCGCTGCTTTTTTTCAATCTTATTTAATCCCACCACCAGCACCACTGAAGAAACATGATCTAAAACACCACTGATCCCAAAATAACACTAAACTATGTATTCTAGGTTGTGTTCGCTGCTGGGGTACATGTTGCCTGTGAGATTTTTTTTTTGGTGTATGCCTACCTTAAAAGGAAAAGTAGTGGAATGTATAGAATATGTGCATATGTACTGTACAGCGCGTATTTATACTGTATGTACTCCCGAAAGTCAGAGGCGTATTGTGGGCCAGCTAGATTGAGATTTTAAGCAGGTGGGTATTATGCTCAAGATCAGCAGTGTAATTTGTGTAATTGTAACTTGTGGACAGGTTATAATTATCATTCAGGACAGTTATACGGGTATTTGGGCCACTGGAGAATGTCAAGTGTGTTGGTTAACACTTGGTTCCATTTAAAGTCCATTTAAAAATTATAATAAATTCCCAATATATATAGTTATACGTCAGTTCAGTTATGTTAGGGTAATGTTTTCCCCAATCCTGCTCGTATAATTCCCAGTGTACTGCTGATTTATTTTTTTTCTGTGTTAAGCTGCTGCTTTTTTTAACTACTGCAGGATAAATATACATACCATACGAGTTACAATGCTATTTTTAACTCGACCTTATCAACATTTATTTCTTTAATGACTCATGACATGTGTATTCGTTATGTTGCACAGTTGGAGGAGTGTGCGCTGGGAAATTTTTCCTGCTGCAGCAGTTTCCTTGAGTATTTTCCACATTTTTACAAGTTCTTGGCTTTTATGAGGACTGCTTCATAAAGAGGTGTATAATGATGTAATGAAGCTACGTGAGCTATTGTGGATATAGAGGAGTCTCGTTGAATTTAAGCTGAAAATATAGTACAGATAGGAAAGTGCGGATGTTTTGGAGGAAACGAAGGTGGGACGTTGATAGTGGTGTGTTAAAAACAGCTGAAATGATTCTTTTTATTATTAGGAAAACTTTATTTACTGTTTATGCACTTTACCGTTTAAACAGTTAGGACAAATCCGACAATAACTGTTCCTTTTCTTTAAAATTTTGATTAGTCAAATAGGGCTTTTATTTTTAAGGTGTATTTACATTCTTGGAAGTTGAATGCTGAAGGCAAAATAATGTAGTAAAGTGCCAAAACCATAATTGGCCAACATTTACAAGTAAAAAGGGATTTAGTTAGTACACACCTATCAAGTGATGACTATTCAAAGTTGCATCATTTGTGCCTGTGTTCTGTAAGATTTTTTACTATATCTGTTCATTTTGTTTTTTGTGTTTGTATCTGGAAAAACCTTCATGTAAGAGATTTCTGCTCAAGTTCTGAAAATATACAGACTTGTAAAATACTATTCAAAATTCTTAATCCACACCTCATTTTGTCTAAGCCTTTTTTTGTCACACATACATTAAAGTAAAATAGTTTTTTAAACTATCCCAGGTAGAAAGCAGGGATCAAAGTGCAGTGTCACCCATGATACGGCATCCCTGGAGCAGACAAGCTAAAGGGCCTTGCTTATGGGCCCAACAGTGGCAACTTGTTCCACCAAACTTTTGATCAGTAGCCCCGAGCTATAACTCACTGAGCTAACACTGCCCTAATTACGTATGTTAATTAAAAAAATGGGAACAAATGTTTTACAGTGACAGGCTGCAAAGTGCCTAAAGATGCAATTTAAAAATTTGGTTGTTCATGTAACAACCTCGGCAGCAACCTCATTTCCCCTCTCGTCTGGTCTAACCACTCAGCATTCAGCATTACCACTATACTAATCACTGGCCTGATCAGCTGTCTCTCGCTGGTTCCTACCTAAGGTTAGGTATATTTTTAATGCTTAAATAATTTATAGGTCACTGTGTGGCTTAACAAACAAAAAGACATTCCTCTGAAACTGGTCCGGTAAAGAAACCGGACTGAAAATTAAAGCAAAAAAAGTCTTTCAATAAACCTGGAGAACTATTATTCAAGACTACATTAAAATGCAGAAAAGTCTGGTGTTTTGGAAGCCAAACATGAAGCAATGAGTTGTGGCTCAAGACTTTTGCGCAGAACTACCGTAGATATGAACTAAACTGTTTCACTTTTCCATGTTCCTCAACCAGAATTCAATTTATTCATTCTAAAAGTAAAATAAAATTAAGAAAATTGATTTGAAACATTTAATCCCAACTGTAGCATCCACAGGGATTTCCAAAGTGTATATCAATTATCCGGGGTTCATACTAGCAAGCGACAATTCTCTCGGGTGACTTGTACAGTAGTTTGTCTCTTGTGAGGAAATGCTTGTGCATGTGTCCTGCCTTTCTTTGTATTTTTCAAGAAAGAAATACTATTCAAAATCTTGATGTGAAGCTACAGCCCAATGTATGATTTGCACACACACCAATTTTTTCCTGTTTAGAATGTCTCAGTTTGATGTTATGTGCAATGTTTCATACTTTTTTTTTTTTTTTTTGTAAGAATAGCTAACTGTATTAACTATGTATAAACACCAGAGGCGCAAACAATAGCTGATTATTTCTTTCAAGATTTAATTTTTCTACATTATATTTCTGTAACATTATATGGGAACATATCGGTATAGTATCAGTCAAAAGTTTGGACACACCTTCTAATTGAATGCTTTTGTTTAGTGATTTATTTTCTCAAAACAAGAATAATACAAAAACTAAGGAAAAACATCTGACTTCCATGAGGACGATCCCAGGAAAGCAAGGCCAAAATCTACCTCTGCTACATAGGAATTCATTTACCAGAGAGTTACCAGCCTCAAAAATCACCAATTTGTAGCACCTCAGATTAGAGCCAGTATGAAGGCTTTACAGAGCATAAATAGCAGACACATCTCACTATCAACTGTTCAAATGAGAGTATTGCATTATTTTGGATGTCTTCATTGTTTTATAGTGTAGAAAGAAATACAAATCAGACATGAGCATGTAATTGGAAGGTGTGTCCAAACTTTTGACTGGTAGTATATGTATATCTATAATTTTTGTTCTATCAGACAGTAAATTTGAACTGATCATTACGGAACGCCTCTTGTGACATTGAGGGGAAAGTAAAATAATTTGTGGCCATGACTTACAAATGTGTGGCAACAGGATATTATGTTGTGGCCATGACTTACTACGTCCTGGGAACAAAAAAAGCATAACGCGTGACTGTTGAAGCCGCAACTTAATAACCTCAAAACATTTTGCCTCTTGTAAACTATGCACAAATTTAAACTGATTTCGTTTATACCTGTTAGTATAGATGGATGATTACCTTTATTTGCTCAATGACACACAGCGTAACACCAAAACTGTGTCTCATCCTGTCACATCTGGGACATGAATGATCTCATTACCACACGTTCCTAAGTCATGGCCACAACATGGTATCTTGTTCCCACGCCTTAGTATGCCATGACCACAACATACTATCTTCTTCCAACATCTTAGTAAGTTGTGGCCACAGAATATTTTTTCCTCCACATGTCACCAGAGGGGTGCTGTTAGATCATGGGTAGTATTAAAAACACAGAAAACACACAAACTACAACCACTGTAGGACTGGTCTGAGAAACCATTTAAGCCATTTGTTTGGAATTGTTTGACCATGTCATCTAATTTGTATAGAAATTAGTTTTTTTTTTTTTTTTTGACATCATGGTTCTGAATCACACATTTATGGTCATCTGTCGCTTTGTTTCTTACTAATGTGAACTGTGAGAAACCACGCTTACTGTAGTTTTGAGTTGACTGAAAGGTATTACTGTATTTACTGATATTACGACTATAAAAATCAGCTGTACTTAATACTGTTGGATAGTATTTGTATTTCTGTAATATTTTCTCTATATTATGTTCTCCTTACATGTTTTGTCTAGTGACAATCTTTACGTAGAGCGTATTTTTACATTTGTTATTGTGGAAGGTGTGTGTACATTCTCAGTACAAGCTTTGTGAAGGATTTCAACTTGCCCTAATTAAAGCCGTCCACATGAACATGACTGTACTACAAGATATTTTCATTTCACAGGTTTTAGCTACATGACAATATAAATGTAATGTAAATTAATTTGAATTTCAATAGAACTCAGATCATGAGTTCCATCTAAATTCATGTTTTGGAGCAGCTATGTTATTCAACTCAGAAAACT
>JAOTRS010000019.1:1523225-1537937 GCA_028565755.1 Dinotopterus cunningtoni
ATTATTTATTGTTGATTACACAGATTTAATTATGCTACATTTACAACATCTCAGATTTATTTTTTTCAGTGTATGTTCAATTATAGTGTTCATCAAAAAGAACTGATACATTAGAGGGATAGTAGTGTTGCAGCAAAAACAAAAACCGAATCATGCATGTCCGAGAGCAATTCATATGACCAAATAAAAAAATAAAAAAAATATTTATTTTTTTTTTGCAGATCTCTTTCTTTGGTGGTTTGGTGATAAACGAAGGGCTAAACTGGTTGCTGAAGCACATCCTACAGGAGCCCCGCCCATGTGGAGGTAAGCCCCTCTCCCCTTTTTTTCCAGAGATTTTATCAGGGGCCCATTATTTCTACATGGATAACTGAATTGATGAGTTAAAATATTATTTAATAATAATTGTATCAAAGGCAACAAGTCTGCGAGTTCAAACCTGTTTAAGAACTAGTTTGTTTAATGTTTGTTATGGTAATTTTTTTTCATTCCCACTAGATAATGCTAACACTCTAAATACAACAAATAAACAATCAACTAATACTTAATGTGGTAATCTTAAACGAAAAAACTAATATTAACCAAAAAGACTGGAAATAGATGATCAGGATGAAATAAAGCAGAATTTATTTTAATAGTTTCATAAACACGTGTTAGCTCTTGATCCTAGGTCAGGAACCAACCGCTGAGGAACTTGACCCTGTCGTCTTTTTAATACTCTTCGAGTATTTTTCTGTCTCCCCTCTCAGGTTCCTCCAAATTATTTTTATTTAACTATCATCAGGTACACAAATAGCAAGAAAATCAATAAATGAAGTTTATTATTTTTTATACAACAACCGAGAGGAAAAAATATAAAGAACCCAACCAAAAAAAAAAAACACACACACACTCACTCCCCACAGCCTCTGGCTCAGGTCTGTCAAACAAGTCATACTGTACTGTACATGCATTCTAATGCATGAGGTAGCTCACGTATTCAATCAGGCAATAAATAAGAAATAACTGGTGCCATTTGTAGAAGAACTTCTCAGTAGAAGCTCTTAGTGTATATTTGATCTTAAAAAAAGTAATAAATCTTTATTCCACCGAGACGTGGAGGGACACTTATTGAAACATCAGGTTAGCAAAGATGAAAAAGCTTTAACATCTTGCTTTAAGAACTTGAACAACTTTAAAAAGCTTTAACAAGTTGGGGGAACTGAATCAAGTTATAGGTATAGATACCAAATATAGCAATTAATGGAGACGGTTAAAACTGTACTCCAAGTATAGTGGACATAATACTGGAAAAAAACCTGTCCTGAACCCCTATAAATTTGGGCACAAAACAAACATGTGACTTAATGACATGGAGAGGCATGACACTTGTCACATGTGTCCTCAACATAACGATAGGTTTCAGCCAGCCTTGTTTTGGAAAAGTGGATTCTGTGCAAAACCCTAAACTGAATAAGACAGTGACAGGAAGTGCTGACGTGTAACCTGTCTATGACTTTTTCACGTCATTCCTCACTCAACTGCAATTCCAATTCCTTTTCCCAAGCATTTCTGGTTTTGGCGATTTTAGAGTTAATAAATAATTAATAAGATAAATTATATATTCCTGAAATCACACTTCGCTGATGTGGATTAAACATGACCAGGCTTTCCCAGGACCAGTTGAGAGGTAAAGAAGGAAAAATAGGTAAAAACACTTGGATACAAAGTATCCATCTTAATACAAATTATGAAAACGATTGATGTCTTTGTCGTGCTATAATTAAAATGCTAGAAGTGATGCTCCTCTTATTATAGTTTAGTTTGCTAGAGGTAAATAGCTGAGCTGTAGTCTGTATCTTAGGCCACTGAGGTTATATCTAGTGTCCAGGGGTGATTAGTCTTCAGATAGATTCAGTTCTGTCGGTCTGTTGTCTGCACTGTTTTCTGATAATGCTGGGAAAGCTCCTTTGCTAGCTGGTGAACTGGTTTCTGATGCACTTGGAGAGGGTGACAGGTGGTTCTGATTCATCCTGTGAGTTTTGGATCCTGCAGTGTTGCTTTCCATGTACATCTGGGTTCCTGTCTGTTTTCTAGAATCCCCATTGGACCCAAATGGTCCCATAAAAGCAGCAGACTCTACACGTACAACAAGTCAGTGTATAGCATACAGGATTTGTCCTTCGCCACCGTATATACCACGATTAGCGCTTTTAATTCTGTTCATTGGGTTGAGCGTGGTAGCCACCTTTACTGCCTTTCTCCCTTTGTGTAAGCATTCGGTTTACTGGACTCATTGTCTGGAACCTTTTTGTGGTTCTGATGTAGAAAGTTTTACGTCATATTCGGTCTCTCGTGCATTTGTCAGCAAGGAGTGCAGTGCGTGCGGTGTGTATAGTGCGTTGTACAGCATTTTGAAATGTGATGCTGCTGCAGCTATTCCTAGTTGCATACCTTTAGAAATACTGTCAAGTGATGTATTGGAGGAGGCAATTGGCTGCTTGTTAGGTGCCTGCTGGAGAGTTACAAATGGAATGGCATGTTGTACTGTGGGCAGGTACAGTACTATAGGTAATTTATCTCATCATCTTTCTTTCAGGGAAGGTCAGATAAAGACCTGTTGTGTTGCACTGCATTATTGCCTTGAATTGGCATATTACATCTCATCTAAGTAAGTTCAGTGGAGTACTTGGTGAGTGGAGTATTGGTGCTGTTACTTTGGTGTCTTCCAGCTGCAATGCAGCACTTGTGATTTTCCAGAGAAGCTTAATGCTTTTCACTGTATTGCATTAGAGGAGGAGGCTCCTGATTCTATACAAGAATATGTGTCACTCCTGAATGGGATTGGCTGTAAATTGGCTAAGCCCGCCAATTGCTGTTGGGCTTTGTCCATCCAGGGTCCTTCCCATTGGTTCTGTGCGTGCCTCGGGCACTGTGTTTTTGTTCCATACTCTGAGTTCGCTTGGTTATTCCGGGTCACATTAGATTAATATTTAGTCATGTGTCGTTATTGTCTGCACTGCCAGCATTGGATGTTTTGGGATACTGTTTGCCTCGGAGCAAAGACACTTAAAGTGTTCTCTTTAGTTTCTGCTGTGAAGGCAGTCTCCTTTGACCTTGCCTATTCTGCCCAATGTGTACATGTATGGGCGGCCATGGGCGTTGCTGCTGCTGGTATTTGGCCTCGGCATGGACTGTCCAACCTGGCTCTAAGGCACCATGATGGCTGCCTGAACTTGGCCTGTTTTAATCTTTGTTTTTTCTTCGGGCTGATTATTTCTCCCTATTGCATTTTGTGCACCCTTGTGTTCACTGCCTGTGCAGCTTCTTTAGCATTTTTTTCTTATTTCCTTCGCTGTTACACGTAATTAATGAGGTGTGCTTGTAATGTGTCCCATGGCAGTGTATTAAGTCCCACTACAGTGTCGAGTGCGCTTTGCACTTCTTCGGACATGCACATTTATAAGCATCATTCGGGACAGGCGTTTACTTGTGCGTTTGGTCCCATCTGTCTCATCTTCCCTCCTTCCACTTGTTTTGGTAATTGTTTTTCGGAGTGCATGCCACACCTTGTTTCTCTGGGGGCCAAATGCATTCATATCTCCCACTTCTTGCCTTGCAGCTTTCTTTCAGTTCCGCTTCATCCAAATCTCCCCTGATACTTCTGGGAGAGATTCTTGGTTCATGATCAGTTGCTTCTGTTGTTGTTAAAGCTGATTTTAATATTACCGGCTTACATTAGTGAAAACCATTAAGCTGTTGATTTCCTGCATTGCTCCACTTTACCAGGAAGTGTTCATTGTCTAATTGTTTTGCTATCTCTGTTCTTATATACAACTGAATCATAGTTTATTTATTCTTTAATTCTCAGTTAATTCACTTAAATTCTGTTCTTTATATATTAGATATCTTGTTTCTTCACTTTGTGGTGTTTTACTCTTTTCCAGGTATCATTGTGGTTTTTTGTTATTTTACTATACACACCTCACCGCTACTGTATACATACCTTTAAAACCAGAAACCCATTTCCTGTTATGAGTCTTTGCTGCACTGTATTGTCCTGTCCCAGTTGCAAACACAAACCTTACAATACAAAATATAAAAAAAATAAAAAATATTTTCTAACAATATTTATCTGTTATAATCAGTTCTGAATAGTATGAAACATTTACAACAGTTTAGAACTTTTGCATTCATGCATTTATCCAATATGCCACTAATTGAGTGACAACATAATGCATAAAATCATGCAGAAATGCATCAAGAATCTTGGGTAACGTTCACATCAAACATAATCAAACTGTTGATCTTTTGGGATTTTCACACACAACAGTGACCCAAGAATTGTCCAAACACTTTTTTCAACCATTGTGAGTAGAAAAGGATCTCAGAAAACCGGACATGTCAAACTGTGAGGTGGGTGGGCCATGACGGCAAAAGACTACGTGAGGTTCCACACGTGTCACTCAAGAACAGGAAACGGAGTCTACACTGGACATGGGATTATAGTTAATCATGCCCATCATAACATTACTGTGGTGTGATGTATATAGTGACTGTGCATGTACCCCATTTACCTTATAGCATTATATTCTGTTATTTCAGGAGGCCACAGCACAGTAACCACAGAGTACGGCATGCCTTCCAGCCACTCGCAGTTCATCTGGTTCTTTGTCATTTACTTTTTCCTATTTCTTTATTTAAGGTAGGTCACTAGATGTGCCCACGACTTCATTCACGTGGAATTTAATTGTACACCCATAAGTGTGATTTTGGAATTTTGGAATGAACTAAGATTTTTAAGTGTTAACGCAAAGTGCATTTATTAAGTAGATTTTAATCGGACACTCATTAAGCGCATATTAAAAAAATGTAAGCGCCATCTGTTGAATTTTGAAATAAACTAATGATTATTATTATTATTATCTTTTTTTTTTTTTTTTAATGATATGCCGTTTTTCATTTAAATATCAAAGTAGCATATCTTCTCTTTCCGTGGGCCGATGAAACAAAGCCTATATGTTACCTCAAGCTCGGCCCATTAAAATTTGTTCAGTAGTTATGTGAGGCGTGCACAGATAGACAATACTTCCAATAAAAAACATCTTGATATATGTTCTGTTACTCATCTTGCATCCCCCTCCCTCAAAACAATTTTTTGCAAATATCTTTAATGTACGGACATGTCAACTTTACAGTATTATTATATGTACAGATAATGTAGAACAGATAGGAAACAAAATAGACAAGGGGCCACTGGGTTACGAAATTTTTACTTTTTTAAATTTTAGTCTATACAGTGAAAATCTTTCATATTAGATAATGGATAAGTGTAGAATATTTCTTGCTGCAAACTGTCTATAAATAAATTGAAAAGCAAATGCTAGTGAATTTATTCATTTATTTTATTTAATTTTTTTCCTCCGGACAGAATGCATCAGACAAACAATGCCAGATGTGTGGAGTTGTTATGGAGACATGTGCTGTCAATCATCCTGCTTGGTGTGGCATTGTCTGTGTCATACAGCAGGTAAGGTTTGTGTTTGCTGTTATAGTTGTTTTAAAATTGCATCATTAGTCAAGATGGTTATTGTTTGTTTTGTGTTTTACAGAGTTTACCTTCTATACCATACCTGGAGTCAGGTGATATATGGGGGTGTAGCTGGAATGATGGTCGGCGTGGTCTGGTTTTTCATAACGCAGGAGGTGCTGACGCCGATCTTTCCCAAGATAGCAGCATGGTAACACACATCGACACTCTAATGAACCTCAAAAGAATTGAAATACATTACTGAATTTTTCTTTTTACCCAAGAAAGGATAGAGTTATCTGTTAAATTGTTAATTATTCCTTGGAAGGGATTGAATTAAGAAGTTAAACATCCTTGTCTTTCTCATTCTACCTCTCTTTCCTTCTGTCTTAGGCCCATATCAGAGTTTTTCCTAGTGCGGGATACCAGTCTCATTCCCAATATTCTGTGGTTCGAGTACACAGTCACCAGATCAGAAGCCAGGTAACTCTCACCTGTTACTTGTTCATTACAGAGGGGAAACAGCAGGGGACCTCCTCATACAATATTATCACAATACCTAGGTGCAGATTCGATTTGTATTGCGTTTCTCAAAGTCTCACAATTTTATAGATACTTATATTTAACTGTGTGAATAGTTTAGATCATATAATCTGTAAGGTTATAAAGGAACAGCTAAATTTTACCACCTCAAATGCAAACATATATAAATGTAGAAAAATGTATTTTGGAGTCAATGCGATGGATGAATTGTCACACCAAAGAACCCATTCTCTTGTAAACAAAAAATTCAGACAGACACTTTTGAAAATCTATAAATGTTTTTTTATAGATTTCTTTATACATTTGTGTTATATCAGTCTGCTGATCTTTGACGATGTTCCTTCATGCAGAAACAGACAACGAAAGCTGGGAACAAAACTCCAGTGATGCGCACACTCAGCTGGTTCAAACTGACAAAAAGGACCACAAACATTCACACACACTCTCACTCATTTTCACACACACCCACAACAGACACACACTCCTACATTCTAACACACTGGAGATCGAACGTCTGGACTGTCCAGGTTGAAGCTTTCTGTTTTCAGGAGGACCAAAAACGAGAGTACAATCCGAGAGGTCAAGGGGGAAGGGGCAGGGCCTGTGTGGGGGATCAACCCTCTCCTCTCGTCATCTCTTTCCCGATGCATGCTGACCGTGCAAGAGGCGAAGCTATTTAACAAGAAACATAATATATATATGTATTTTATCCATTAACGCAAGAGGGTACCTGGATTAAAATTGGAGTGTGATGGAGAGAGAGAGAGAAAGAAAACAAGAAGATACTTTAGTGACATATAGCTGGGTTTTTTTTTGTTTGTTACAGCATGACATTTTCTTTCAGAAACTGTGTAATCATTTTGGGTGGGGATTTGTAGTGGGAAAGTGAAGGGGGGAAAGTCCTTGTTTTTTGTTTTTTTTCCTTTTTTGGAAATAAGTTTCCATTCTCTGTTAATATGTAATATCAAGTAAAATAATTTGCACTTTGTAAATCAGAATGGAAAAAGATCACCATTTTATTATATGGAACACTAGCTACATTAGAGAAAATGAACTTCAATTTGCTCCCTTTTTTTCTAGAAAAGGCAACATTCCTAACTGTTTTTTTTTTTTAAATGTACTTCCCATGCAGATGACTTTTTTTTTCCAAAATGATTGGTTCCAGCTTCACACTCATGGCTCTTGTTGTTCAGAAAGATAGATCTAAGTTTTGATGATTTGCTTGCATTTACATAAATTTGCTTCGAAAAGCATCTCTACCTTAAAATGTTTATAGTGGTATTGATCATGAGCCGATAAGCTGAAGCAGGTGTATTTGAGTTTCTTAGTTCTGAGATTGAGACCTGCTTTGTCTTTTATACCCTAAATGTTTAAAAGGTACTTTTATTGTTGTTGTCGGGGAGTTTTCCTTCAAAGGTAATATTAATAAAAGTTTACCTGACCACTTAGCAGTTTTGTTTTACTCTAGGAAAGTTAAAGTGCATAACTTTTACAAGTTTAATTCTCAGACATCCTTGAGCAGGTGTGAGAACACTGTGTGAACAAATCCATTGGTTTACATCGCAATATATTCAGATACGGTTAAGTAGACTTTTTTTTTTTTTTTTCTAAACAGATGACCCTTAAAGAACATTTTAGCTGTACAAGATGAATGAGTTTAAGGAGTATAATAAGAAAATTACATCAATTTATATGACTTAAATAATTTTTTTAATGGTCAAATGATCTCATAGTTGGGGTAAGATGCTTGGAGGATGTTATGGAACATGAAATTCAACATGATTTATTGGGGTTTCAGTAACTTATTAAATTTTTTTCTAGTCTGTTGGACACTAACTCGCCAATCCTAAAACATTCCACTTTATTTGGTACCATCAGAGAGAAGTCCTTTAAAACCCAGACCTCAGGTGAACCATTAGCATGTGGTAATGAACATGTCCATTACAGAATAGCTATAAATGTAAGGGTCAACAGAATAGTCCTTTTTTTCCCCCCTTTTTTTATTGTGTAAATCATATCTGGATGAATAAAGTCAACTGGAAATAGTAGGCCATGTCTGTTTCACATCTGTTTGTTGAGAAAAAAAACACCGTATAGGAGGTAAGTGGACAGTCAATCCAGCATTAAAACATTTAAACCAATGTCCTATGTTGCTTTGTCCCAAATTCATATAATATCCAAGAAGAAAAATGACTTTTTTTTTTTTTTTTTTTTAACTGGCACACTGTTTTTGTTTCGTAGTTTCATGTTTTTCCACCTGCATCCATTTCTCTTACCATTTTGAGGTCTGTTCCTTACATCACATTACAGCAGCTCACATGCCCGTTTATTGATTATCATCAGATGATGGGCAATCAATCTGTATCCAAATTAACAACCATCAACTGTTTCCGGCCTTATCTAGCACGGCAGAGAATTAATAACCCACTTTTTTTCTAATTTTGGCAGTTTTGTGACCTTTGGTTATCTTTTTTAAAAAATTTTCCTAGAGGTATGTTAAAAGTGTTAATTGGTGCTAATGTTAGATAATTATCCACCTTTTTATTATTTTTGTAGGATACCTGAATATTAAGGTGCTGTTCAATTCATGTTTTACTCTGAAAAAAGTGTCGATGCATGTGTTGTGAGAAAGTTAAACCAGACAATAGGGTTGGTAATTAATAGTATTGT
Organism: Dinotopterus cunningtoni; assembly: GCA_028565755.1. Taxonomy (NCBI): domain Eukaryota; kingdom Metazoa; phylum Chordata; class Actinopteri; order Siluriformes; family Clariidae; genus Dinotopterus; species Dinotopterus cunningtoni. The sequence goes on from JAOTRS010000019.1 coordinate 1,531,948, forward strand.
TTAGAAATGTTTACGCTAAGTAAGTCTGTGTGTTCATGCATGGGAAAACCTTCACAGGGGAAGGTCAGAAATACCTGACCGTTTCCATTTTTTTCCCCCATTTTTTTTAGACCCACAAATATAAGCTGAGTTAGCTCTCAGTGCTAAGTGTAAATATCCTGTAATCTTTTTTACACACATTTTCTTCAGATTTTCTTTCTACTTTGTTAGCTGTCAATGCTCTGTGTCCTTACAGTGTAATTTTAGAAACTTAAAAAAAAATCTAAGGTAAAAGTTGATGTACTATGGTTTTGTCTTGTTTTAACTGTGTCACTAGGACTTCACCTGTGAACATTCTGGTAACTAAATGTAAATATTAAATTAACCTGCATTGCAACATTGCAATTTATTTCTGCATTGCATTTTGTAAACATTTAGCAACATACTTTATTTGCGGTAATGGATTAGATTTTTTTTTTCCACTATACTATCGTATATGAAAGTTCTGTTAACTTTTCAGAGAAATCTTTCATCCCATCTAAGGTGAAAGTTGTTGATCTTGACAATATTTCCTTATCTATGAAAGTTGAAATAATTACGGTCAAATTTTAGTTTTTTAACAAATTTTTCTTAAAAATCTAACACAAAACCACTGAAAAGTTTATTTTTATTTTGTTTCCTCCATCACTTCATGTATGAACACTATTTTAGTTGTCGATGCTAAATGTTATTACACTGCAATTTTAGTCACACACATTTATTTTTTTGAAGAAAAAACAACATATCTAAGGCAAGAATCTTTTTTCATGTTTAATCATATCGAAGTCGGGGGAGATGATAAGTAGCAGATGCACATGTGATAAAGACCAGACAGGATTCAGGAGGAGATGAGGCTGATGTCCAGTAGCATTGTTTAGAAATGTTTCTGCTAAGAGTGTGTGTGTGTGTGTGTTTATATGCATAGCTAAAGAAACATTATAATGGAAGACAAAACCATCAAAACAGCTTTTATCTCAGGTAGCATTGACAGCTAACATACATGAAGGTTTAGTGACAGAAAAACAAGACAAACAATTAACTACATAAACGATGCCCTTTGAAAACTGTCTGGTCAAACTTTACATTTACAAATCGCTCGTCATAAACACTCCTGTACCATTATCTGCTATAAACTATCAAACAACCCTAAAAGAACTGTCATACATGAGTGAACATGAAGAAACATTGTTACCTTAGATATCATGTTAGGTTTTTAAGAAAAGAATTAGTGTAACTAAAATTACAGTGTAATGGAAGACCATCAAGAACAACTTTTACCTTGATGGTTTAATTACATTATACTTACATATACAGTAGCATTGACCGCGAACAGAACTTTCATACATGAAAGAAACAACAAATAAAGTATGTTGTTAAATGTTCACAAAAAGATTGTGTAGCCAAAATTGCAATGCAGGTACTGTAAATTTAATATTTACATTTAGTTACCAGAACTTTCATAGGTGAAGTCCTAGTAACGCTGGGGAAACAAGACAAAACCATACAAAAAAATCAACTTTTACCTTAGATTTTTTAAATAAAAGTTTTTGTGTAACTAAAATTACAGTGGAATGGAAGGCAAAACCATAAAGAAAAAGTTTTTTAAATGACATCACACTTGCATCATACATTGACAGCTAGCAGGAAAAAAAAGACTAAATCAAGAACTTCAACCTTTACCTCAGATGTGGTGTTTTTAAATTATAATTTTTTTTTTTTAAGATTTTGAGGAAATAAAAAAGTGTAATTAAGATTACAGGATATTCACTGAGAGCAAGCTCAACTTATATGTGAGGGTCTAATGAAACTTTCCCCCTCAAAAATCAAAACTGTCAGGTATTCCTATCCCTGTGTGAAGGTCTCTCCATGCATTGAATACACACATACCCACTTAGCTTAAACATTTCCTAAACAATGCTATTAATCATTAACCCCATCTCACTCCTGAAAATTGTGTGTCTAACCTTCTCACGCGCAACAACACTCGCCTGTCGTAAAAATTCCTAAACCGTGATCTGCTAGTAACGGTAACCCGCATCTCCCACTCTGACTGGTGTCGTGGCAAATTTTGTGAACTGAACCAATTTTCCAAACAAAAACCCAACAACTACTTGAGTATTGAAAAAGCAAAAAAAGATTATTGCAACCAAAAGTAAATGAACAGCACTGGACTGGCCAGCCAAAAGACAACAGACACCCTTCACTTCCCCAATTTTACATGATTTATATACCCTTACTTAGCAATTACCTCATTGTTTGCTCCTCCTTAAGTCAAATAGTTACTTAATATTCTTTAGATGTAAGCTAATTTTGTTCAGGTCAGATTGATGTGGCACCTTCCAGTTACATAATTTTCCCCTCTCATCTCATATTTATTCATGTCTGGGTAGGCCTCAAAAGATTTTCTTTTTTTTTTCTTTCCTTTTTCGGAGAAAGTTTGGTTCGTTCCTTTTTTTTTTTCTCAACCAGACTATTGACCACTGCTGGTGAAGACCTGGGTTTTTGTCGGAGCCGCGATTTTAAAAAATCTTGCAAGATGCGTAAGTACTCTGTTTTTATTATTCCCACAATATTTGGTTTGTCTTTAACTGTCCATAGTATGCCTCTTCATATATAGAAATTATTTATCTATTAGTACTTTAATATTTGTTTATTAGTTTTGATTATACATTATACATAATTGTACAACTATGTGATTTTTCCAGTGATTTTGACCTTGTATATCAATTAGTAACTAATGTGCTTAATTATTGGATACTAAAATTAGAGATTAATTAAATCATTGCATGATCATGTTTAAATTAGTATTTATTCTTCATATAACTATTGCTATTGTTGGTTTAGAATAATTACATTGATCTGATTACTGGATTGATTATTTTATATTATTAGTTTTTGAACCTATACTATTCAGATCAGAATCATTTACATGATTCTATTTAGTTATGTGTGGCAATGTGGGTGATGCGGTTGTCTCACTGGCTCACAAGTAGTTGATTTGTCACCCACGATAGCCTATCAGAATGGTTCTTGATGGTATTTAAGGCTGGATTTATCTTACCTGGGATACGTCACGACCAGGACCGCCCTTACGGGGTGTGCATGGACAGAAGTGCGCAGAATGGCCGAATGGTATCCGGTTGAGTCAGACTGTCCACTTTTTGTCAGCCGTGGAGCTTTCTTCGCGCATGTGCTCTCCTGCCTGGTATTTTGCTGCGCGCTGTGAGTAATGGTACAGTTTGCGTAGCACAACGATTCACCTTGTGCGCTATGGGTGTCTGACGTGGTGCCGGCGAATCGCTTGATGGCGGAAGTATTTGCCTCCGCATTGACTGAGGACGGCGCTGCTGTTTCTTCTCCTGTTGTTTCTTCTCCTGCTGTTTTCTCATCTGGTTGTTTCTGTGTTTCTCTTCTGTTTTTTTTGAGTTTAGTTTCTTTGTAACTGGGTGCGATTTGGAGTTGCCCTGCTACTACTGTGTTCCAAGGCCTGTTTGGCCTTTGGGTTATCTGCATCTGGATTGTATTGCGGAGAGTGTTGTAATGTAGCTTTCGGAGAACTCTGAGTTGGATATGACCGATCCAGCGAACAGTTGGATAGAAACTTTCCCTAAAGTATTTTGTTTCTTTTTGGTTTAATTGTTATTCTTTTGTTCTTTTCTTATTTTCTGTTTTGTGTGTTTAAAGTAAAGAGCATTTGGTTTGCTTTATTTTTGTTTCTTTATATTGTGTTTCTTTTGGTTAATGTGGATGTGTTATTAAATGTTATTTTGTGTCAGTCCACCTCAGGCACTTTTGGGCTGGGAGGCTAGCTAGCTAGCTCTGAGTACTGGTGGTAGTATAATTGTGTGGAGTGCAGTGCTGCTTGTATTCACGTTTTACTTTGTATGAGTGTGTGTGGATGTGTGTAAAGTGCACCTTTAGGGCCTGTACCTCATTTAGCCTGCCCTTGCCGCTGGGAAGCCTGTGACGTAAAATTTTTGTTCTCTTTTGTTAGTATTGTTTTATTTTATTTTCCTGTTGTGAGTACACAGAGTGCCCTGTTCCACCTGTAGTGTGCGTGATGGCCATTTGATACCTAGCATTGCATGCTATTGAATGTTTTAATTTGTTTTATTTTGAGCTAAAATAAAGTTTTGTACATTTGTAACCCTGTCTCTCTGTTTTACTTACCCGTTACTTTAACGAACCTGTGCTCCCTATTTGGGTTATTTCCCCGGTTAACCTCGGGGTGGCGTAATTGGTTTCAAAATACTTTATATTCATCTCCCCTACCACAGCGTTGCCACATTCGTGGCGTAGTCGGCAGGATTGGCTTTCCTTGTTCAGAGAGACATGGGTACATATGTATTTGGGCTGCTCTGTGTACTTAACCTTGGTTGGTTGTTCTACTTTTCCTTTGCTGTTCTGTTTTTTTTTTTACTTTAGGATTGACTTTGTGGGAACATTGAGCCGGAGGGGAGAGAGCAGCGGCGTCCGGTGTGCCTTCCTCAGGTGATAAGTGAGGTTGGTGCTATAAGAGGAGGAATTGCGCAAATTAAGGGTCTTCTCGGGGGGTCTGAGTGGGGCGAGGTTAAAGCAATGTTGCAGCAGGACCAGATAAGTAAGCTAACGCAAAGTACTGCCTGTTTACAGGCCCCCCAGCCCCTTAGTCGATCTCCTCGTCGTAACCAGATTGTGTGCCGAAGATGTCAGAAACCGGGTCCCTTCGCTAGGGAATGCGATGGGGAGCGTGTACCTACTCATTTTTCATTGACTGTTACGACGCGAACCACTAGTGCACAGTCTGACTCACTTGCGCCGTCGGGAAACTAGTCCCCACCGCGTTGCAGAGTCGAAGCGCGGTTGGAGAGGACAACGGCTCGGGTATTGCTTTCTCATCTGATGTCGTCTTGCCCACATCTTCTTGTCCGTATTGGTAGTGTTCAAGTGCCTTGTTTGGTTGACACTGGGTCTATGGTGTCCACCGATATTGAAAGTTGCTTTCAAACGCATTTTCAATCATGGGGTGTAGATCAGTTAAAGTCATGCCATTGGTTCCAGCTCAGTGCAGCCAATGGGTTGTCAATTCCTTACATTGGCTGCATGGAGTTGGACATTGAGATGTGTAATCGATTAATTGGTCAATGCTACCAGGAGCCTTTTGGTCAGTATGGTCCTGGCTTGGTTGATTGTCCCTCTTTAGTGGGGGCCCCAAAATTAGTTTTACAGGCATTGCAACACTGCCATTTAGCCGAGGATCAGTCCTCAGTAGTAGGTACGGGGAAGGTCAGATTGTGAGGTCGTAAGTCGTGTCGTATTTCAGGTGGGGTGTTAAAGCTTGTACTTGCCGTATGCTCTGCACAGTATGCAGAGGGGATTGTTTTGTTTGAGCCTCCGGTATCCGGGTTGCCAGCGGGACTGTTGGCTTCGCCTGTGCTCGTTAGAGTTGCCCGTGGTACAGTCTATTTGCCTATGGTCAATGCAGGGACCATAGATGTAATGCTGTACGCTGGAACGATGTTAGGTAAGTTACATATCAGCCAGCTTCCAGAAGCCAACGTTATTAGGGAAGGCTGCAGTTTGTATTGCCCCTAGTACTGGTCCGGCAAAAGGGCAGGAGTCCGAGCATGTGTGTTGACCTATTTAGGGTGGCACTGGGGACTCATTGTGGCACCAGTTTAGTGGTGTCTGGGGCAGATGCTGCAGTCGAGTCCCCTTTGGGTCCTGGACTATCAGGGCAGGGTGCCGGAAGTCAATTACCCAGGATCGATCCTGGTTCTCTAGGCATTGAGGCTGTTGATGCTTCGTCCAATTTCAAGTCTGTACTGCTCGGGCCTTGAGTTTGGGTTAATTGGGTAATCCTCGGGCCGACGATTCAAGAGCTGTGGGTAGATTGTGGCAATGTGGGTGATGGGTTTGTCTCATTGGCTCACAAGTAGGTGATTTGTCACCCACGATAGCCTATCAGAATGGTTCTTGATGGTATTTAAGGC
>JAOTRS010000019.1:1564939-1583196 GCA_028565755.1 Dinotopterus cunningtoni
CAATCACATGAGCCCAAATATTTAAAAACAATATTGATTCGCTAAGAACAAAAGTGGGAGGGTTCGGGGCGCACAGTTCTGCACCCCAAGGATGATTTGAAAATATCCAATTAGAGCTTAGCCTCAAATTAGAAAAATTTACGTGCCTACATAGACACTCGTTTGTCCAGTGCCCCGCGTACACGAACACTCATTCACTCATCTTCTATACCGCTTTATCCTGTATTAAGGGTCGCGGGGACCTGGAGCCTATCCCAGGAGACTTAGGGCACGAGGCAGGGTACACCCTGAAAAGGGTGCCAATCCATCGCAGGGCACACACACATACACACTACGGGCACCAATGCACACCAGGTAATTAAATGGAAAAGAAAAATCACATTAAAAAAACTATAACATCTGCCACTGGATGTTTATGGCATGGTTATGTCAGTGATATGATGCATGGTTCAAGTATTATTTTGAAGTGCTGAGTAGGGAAACAAGTGAAAAAGAGGAGGAAAAAAATGAGTTCATTTAAGGTTGAACAAAACATAGCATCTATAAGTTATAGACGCTTACAGCTCCCACATGGACTAACTGGATTATTACCAACACTCACACACATATTGCTGAAGGCCGATTCCAGCATTATAGAGCTACAGCTGTGATCACCAATGGTGTACCTTGAGATCTGCCTTCGTTCTCATTTCATTTCAATTTAAATCCATTACACCTACTACAAATAATTAGATAGCTCTTGTACCCCTTGGCAAGCTTGATCTCTAGGCACACTGCTGATAATTTGTGTGATCCTTTTGGTCGATATATAAGTCTTTGAAATTATTTACGGTAGCATTTCTGTTCTGTAGAGCAGGCTTTGAATATTCTTACTTCATCGGATCAGAAAAAGAGTGTATATACACAGGTGTGTTTGTCCAGTGCTGCCTTCCACTTAACTTAAAGCGTGCTGTTGAAATTACGCTACTTCCTGATCTCTATGCATTTGAACCAAAAGTAGGATTTAAAAAAAAACTTTTAATTGTATCTTTAACTGTACTGAATAACAGAACCCAGTTATGAGAGTACAATTACCTTTATGTCTCTATATAATCCCCTGCTACACTAGTGCTTGGAGACCATCAAGGTAGATCACAAGTTTTCTCTAATCTAACTTCTTGCTTCATGTCTGAAACCCTAGCCTCCAAGGAACTCCTTTAATGGCACAAACAAACAAATGGCTTGGAGCAAGGTCCGAACTGTACAGGGGATGTGGCAATAACTCTCAGCCAAGTTCCTGTAACATGCAAGGGGTGTCCGTGATGGATTGTGTGTATTCACCTCTCGCTGAACGACTACAGGGAGCTCCAGACAGGATTATCATTCATGGACTACGGCCTTCTTTAAAACGTTTACATCATCACCTTACTGCGCTTGAAGTCTTCTGTAAACGTTAACTCCTTTATGCATGTCGTATGTGTCATGCTGCAATCGGGCTTGAAGAGTTCTCGAGGTAAATGTTTTTTCCTTAGTTGGGGGTTGACATGTCACAAATAAGAGTTTTAATTAAATGCTGCGTAGGGCTCTCTACAGCGATGTGTGTAGCATGACAATTTACAAGATTTGATGGGAACAATGAAGAATCCCTATAAAGGAAAAACTGACAAAAACATTCCCTATTGGTTTCCAATGTTTAATTAGATCCTGAGTAACGTGTGACATTATGACAGGGGCAACAGAGTCAGGGAGGTAGGGCTTGATAATTAACAGTTTTTGACAGGAAACAATACTATGTAAGTTGCTGAAGAAGCATAACTCTCAAATACCTAATAAAAAACAGACATGTTGCATTGTACTTCATAAGTGAATACACACAGGAATCCTCTTCTTCTTTTCTTCTGCAAGCAGTAAGCAGTTCTAGCTTAAAGCCTATTTGATCTTACAGATGCACTTCCTTTAAGCAGCTAGGGAGTTGGGTAAAAAATTTAATCATTAAGCTATAAACAAAAGCTTCTGTGAATTCATAAATCTCTGCAACACAAATTGCTACACTTCTACACTTCTATAGTCCATCTATTAACTTTTGATGTTATTATGGGAGAGTGAGTGTATAAATGTTGCACGGCCCACACAGGGAATAAGCTGTAGTTCGAGATACAGTACATCCATAAGCAGACATGGTACAGTATGATGCAAACTTTGGAATGTACAAATGAGTTTGCTTGAACATCAAGCTCACCATATTACGACACAACACAGTGCTTCTGTTTCTGAATTTACTTTAATACGCAGGATGATATGAATAAAATCAATATCCAAAGTCATTTGACTAGTCCACCTTTAGGGTGCTGAGGTTAAGGCATGACACTAATTGTCTGCATCAATAACATGTTCATAGTGTGTGTGTTAAACTCACGTTGGCAGCCCTGCTTCCAGTGGTAACCAGGCAAGCATTCATCACACTTGGGGCCCATTGTGCCTTCTTTACATTGGCAGAATCCAGTGGTATTACAGCGGTCATGTAGGGAACCCATCTGGTTACAGCCACACTCTGGAGAGAAGCCAAAATGAACAGAGAAAAATGTAATCATCTGATTGCATTTTTTATTTGATGATGTAACTTTAATCCAACATCTGTCTGGAAACAGGTTCTGATGTATGGTGTGAATTAAAAAGAATCAACTTTAAAAGAATCAAATTATTTCCCTGTGTCAAGCAAAGGAAATATTTAAATACCTTAAATTGGGTTAAAAAAAAGTTTAACACATTATTGGGATAATGCTAGGAAAGGATAATGCAGACTCATCAACTTCATGGAAGACATGTATTGGGACTAAGGACTAAGACTAAGACAAGGCATTGGGACTAAACAGCTGTGTGGCCATAAGAAAACCACTTGTTAGTGAGACAAAAAAAGAATTCACTTTGCTAGGGAGCATACAGATTGGACTTTGGAGCAATAGAAAAAGGTCATTTGATCTGATGAGTCCAGACTGACCCTATTCCAGAGTGATGGGTGTATCAGGGTACATGTATGCATCATGCATAGTCTAAGCCTCTGGAGGCAGTGTTATGATCTCTGGTTGCATCAGATGGTCAGGTCTAGCTAAACTCAGCAACATTATGAGGGAGTCAGTCAGCTAATGTCCTGAATGTACTGAATCACCACCTGGTTGTCCAATTTTTCCCCCTGATGGCGCGACCATATTCTAGAACTCAAATTCCGAACGAGTGGTTCTGGGAGCCTGATTAATCATTTTCACATATGATGATTAGGCCATCATATTGCATGTAAATATTATTGCATACATGGCACTGTACAGTATTAGGGTATTATAACAGGACTCCTCACACCCTTCCCTAGCATTTTCCCTATTCTGCACCATGTCAATCGGAACTACTTCCATGCATGTAAAGCAGATTTTATGAATGCTTTTGAGGTTTGGGGCCAAATCTTCATATAAAGTATTTAAGGAAGTCTATATTCCTTTGTCTGTGATGGATTGGCACCCTGTCCAGGGTGTACCCTGCCTCGTGCCCTAAGCCTCTTGGGATAGGCTTCAGGTCCCTGCAACCCTGAATACAGGATACAGCGGTATAGACGATGAGTGAGTGAGTATATTCCTTTGCATTATCCACAGTGTTATCCTTAATTAATAAAGGTTTGCTCCAAATGGCAGTATTTTTTGTTTATCTGATAAAATTATAATCCAATTCTTTATGCATCTTGCTGCACCTAATTTTTTTCACTTCTATAGTTTATATTATGATTTCTCATCAGTATGACCACTTGCTGCATTTTAAACCAAAAATATGTCACACGCTGTGCTGTACACACCCACACACACACTCTCGTCATCCAGTTCGACAGAGGAATTCCTGTAGTAGCCCATGCGGCAGTGCTGGCAGTTTTGTCCCCGCGTGTTGTGCTTACAGCTCACACACGTGACAATGTTCAGGTAGTCGATGTAACTGCAGCGGTTGGAGTGGCCGTGACACTCACAGTCTGAAAAGAAACGAGAAAGAGAATAAATAAAGAGCGGAAATTAGATACTTTTTAAAGCCAGTAGAAGAAATTTAGTAGAGAATTTGCAGATGAGGCGAGGGTGGGGTGAGGGAAATGAATTAAAAAAGAAAATGGAAAAGATGTGTAAGTCTAATACTGAAGAACAAAGTGTGCTGACAATGCAATAATTCATTTCATCTGAAGAGAGTCTTACTTATTCAATGTGTGTGTTTTTGGATGGGGGTGTTTCAGCTTCGTGGACCGATTGAAAACGATGAAAGCGATTTTCAAGTTTTTAGTTACAAGTCTAGGTCTTGATCTCTCCCCTCTCTTCATCTTCTCTTGTTCTACTTTCTTATTCCCTTTGATCAGAGAAAACGAAGGGAATATCTAAGAGATATATCTGATTTGAGATTCAAAGATGTGAATCTGCTGACTGGAGTAAATCTACGACGCCAGCTGCACTGGTGCATCTAGTCAAGTGAAGCAGCTGTTAATTGCGTGTAGATTGTGTAGTTGGTGTATGAGATGTTCGGCTCTATCTCTGTAGAGGATTCTGCCAGTAAAGAGGGGGGTGTGCTTAGACCTGGTGGAGATCTTTAGCAGGACAGAGTGCCTTCATGGCATGAGTTACTCCACCATGCTCTCCAGTATATCCCTGGTCTTAGTTTGTAAAATATTTTGTGTACTGTCATCAAGAACGTCCTGACCATACTAATACTAGTACTATTACTTTTACTACCACCCCCTGTCAGAGACACACCCCGCCATCCCCCATCTAAAGCCGTAGCGTGATTCAATCCTTTTCACACCGTTATTAAAGTCCTTCTCCCTGTTTGTCATCTTGTCCTCTTCCATAATATTCCTAAGGCTTCTTTATGCATTTATGTGGCGTATCACTAATTTCTCATTCATTAATTTCTGTTGGGTGATGCCCATCCAGGAGTTTAGAAACATGTATTTGATAAACAAATTAGATGTAGATAGATATTACTTTATTATTTATTTATTTTTTTAACATTATAGCATTATTGTGTAATACTGTATGCTAGATGAGTTATTGTCCCTGGTTAAACCATCACCACTGATATGGATGTTCATGTTGAAGCATACTGTACATACAGTACTTCCTCTCGAGGTATTTCTGTTTATAAAATTTAATGTGACCATGTTGTGAGGAAAGAAAAAGTTATGAAGCAGAGGAGCTGCCAAAAATACATACATTACCAGTCAAAAGTTTAGACACAAATTTTGATTTATTTTCTACTTTTTAGAACAATACTGGATTTTTTTTCAAAGCTATAAAACGTGGCATTAGATAATTAAGTAATAACAACAGTCAGCTGTTATTTTAAGACACGAAGTAACATTCCTGTTTAATCAAAACAAAATCCCTGGGTAAATCAAGAAAACTGTTTAATAAGGAACACTTAGTTTTGGTCCATCAAGCTTCTGAATGCTACAAAACATGTTAAAAGGGCTCGTCGGAAAGTTCCAGATATCTATATATTTTAAATAATGAGCTTTTAATGTAATTTTTTGTTGCACAAACATTCAATATGATAGACATGACCGGATTGTTACATGCAATAAATGCAGCATCAAAAAAAGCAAAAGAATATCCATCCATTATCTATACTGCTTATCCAGTGCAGGGTTTGGCGGGTGGAGCCTACTCCACCCCAGGAAACAGGAAACTACATCCCTAGGAAGCACTAGGCAGGATACACCCTGTATAGGGTGCCAACCCATCACAGGGTACAAGCGCACACATTCATATATTATGGGCAATTTGGAAATGCCCATCAGTCTACAATGTACTGTATATCTGTGGACTGAGTGAGGCATTCATAATTATTATTTATAATACTAGGTTCTCTTTATCTATCCATCTAATCAGCTTTCATTATTCATCTATCTATTCATCCTTTCTCACCTTTAAAGTCATCATATATCACACCCTTTAGCCCCTTAGGCTGAGTTCCTCCAGAGAGCAGGAGCTTCAGTAGAGCTTTGGAGATAAAAATTATTTTAATCCACACTGAAAAAAAAAATACACACACTAAACTCTACTCTGCTTCCTAATAAGAAATGAAGGTTACACTATCTCTACTCGGTCCTTTGTTACCTTTCTTATTCTCATGATCTTTGTCTTCCCTTTTGATCGCTCTATCATGCTCATTTTTAAATGCTCTCTGCTTCTCTTCCTCTTTTTCAGAGTGATGACTTTCTCTATGGTCTTTCTCAAAAACAGTCTCTCTTTCATCTTCTTCAGCATGATATCTTCTCGCATGATCTTTTTCAGAGGACCTCACTGTCGTGTCTTGACTTCCAAAGTGATGTGTTCCACCATACTCATCTTCTCCTTCCTCAAAGTGATGTCTTTCCTTTCTTCCTTCTTCTGTTTTAGAGTGATGTCCTCTCTCATTGTCTTTTTCAGAATATATGTCTTTTTCAATGTGATGTGTTCCCCCATGCTCTTTTTCGAACGGGCTGTTTTCTTCTTCTACTACTTCTTCTTCTTCTTCTTCTTCTTTTTCTTCTTCAGAGTGATGTCTCCCATGTTCTCTTTTGGTGTACACCTCACTCATTTCTTTACCTGTAGAATGATGTCTTCCCACATGACCAGTTTCAAAGGGTATCCCTCTTTCTTTCTCTTCTTCAGAATGTCTTCCTCTCCAGTGATCTTTTTTAGGGTGTATCTCTCTTTCTTCTTCTACTTCAGAGTGATGTCTTCCTCTATGGTGTTTTTCAGAAAGTGTCTCTCTTTTTCTTTCTTCTTCAAAATGATGTCGTCCTCCATGCTCCTTTTCAAACACACTCTCACCTTCTGTGTCAGAGTGATGTCTTCCATGCACTCTTTTAGTGTACATGTTCATCATTTCTCTTCCTTTAGAGTGAGGTCTTTCCCCATGTTCATTTTCAAACAAGCTTACATCTTTTTCTTCAGAGAGATGTGTTCCACCATGGTCTTTTTCAGATGACCTTCCTGTCTTGTCTTGACCATCAGAGTTATGTCTTCCTCCATGGTGTTTTTTAGGAAGTCTTTGTCTTTCTTCTTCAGGGTGATGTCCTCTGCCATGTTTTTTTTCAAACAGGGCCTCACCTTTTTCATCAGGGTGATGTCTTCCCCAATGCTCTTTTTTAAACAAGGCCTCACCTTCTTCTTCAGGGTGATGTCCTCCGCCATGCTCTTTTTCAAACAGGGCCTCACCTTCTTCAAGGTAATGTCCTCCCTCATGCTCTTTTTCAAACAGGGCCTCACCTTCTTCATCAGGGTGATGTCTCCCCCCATGCTCTTTTTCAAACAGGGTCTCACCTTCTTTTTCAGTCTGATGTCCTCCCCCATGTTCTTTTTCAAACTGGGTCTCATCTTCTTCTTCAGGGTGATGTCTTCCCTCATGCTCTTTTTCAAACACGGCCTCACCTTCTTCTTCAGGGTGATGTCCTCTCCCATTCTCTTTTTTAAACAGGGCCTCACCTTCTTCTTCAGGGTGATGTCCTCTCCCATGCTCTTTTTTAAACAGGGCCTCACCTTCTTCTTCAGGGTGATGTCCTCCCCCATGCTCTTTTTTAAACAGGGCCTCACCTTCTTCTTCAGGGTGATGTCTTCCCCCATGCTCTTTTTCAGACAAGGCCTCACCTTCTTCTTCAGGGTGATGTCCTCTCCCATTCTCTTTTTCAAACAGGGCCTCACCTTCTTCTTCAGGGTGATGTCCTCCCCCATGCACTTTTTCAAACAGGGTGTCACTTTCTTCTTCAGAGAAATGCCTTACATGTTCTCCTTTAGTGTCCTTGGCCTTTGTTTCTTTATCTGTAGAGTGATGTCTTCCCCCATACACTTTTCCAAACAGGCTCTCACCTTCTTCAAAGATATGTATTCCCTCGTGGTCTTTTTCAGAGGACTTCCCTGTCTTGTCTTGACTTTCAGAGTAGTGTCTCTCTCCATGATGTTTTTCTGAAAGTCTGTCTTTTTTTCTCTCTTCTTCAGAGTAATGTCTCCCATGTTCTTTTTTAGTGTACATGTCACTCGTTCCTCGCCCATCAGAGTGATGTCTTCTACCATGCTCATTCTTAGAGGGTATCTCTCTTATTTCATGTTCCTCTAAGTGAGGTCCCCTCCAGTGCTCTTTATTGGGTCTTTCTCTGTCTTCCTTTCTTTCAGGTTGATGTCTTTCCCCATGGAGATTTTCACTGGATGCTCCTATCTTTTCTTGCCCTTCAGAGAAATGTCTTTCCCCATGTTTTCTTTCTACTCCTCCTTTGAAGGGATGTGTTCCCCAATGATTGTTTTTAGACAGAGTTTCTCCTTCTACTTCAGAGTAAGGTCTCCCATTTTCTCTTTCAGCGTACATCTCCCTTATTTCTTCAACCTCAAAATGATGTGCTCCCCCATGGTCTCTTTCTGATGGTTTCTCTTTCCCTTTCTCTTCCTCAAAGTGATGTCTACTCCAATGCACTTTATCAGAGTATCTCTCTTGGTCTTTCTCTTTCTCAGAATAATGTTTTGCCCTTTGCTCAGAGGGATGTCCTCCTCCATATTCTTTTTCAGAGGGTATCACTCTATTTTCTTCTTTTTCAGAGTGATGCCCTTGCCAGTGCTCTTTTTCAGAAAGTCTTTCTCTTTCTCCTTCAAAGTGATGTATTTTCACATGGCCTTTTTCAAAAATTCTTTGTAATTCAGAATGATGTCCTCCCCCATGTTCCTCTTCTTCTTCTTCTTCTTTAGAGTGATGTATTCCATGTTCTATTTTTACATTCATCTCACTTGTTTCTTCTGGATGATGTTTTTCCACATGGTCTTTTTTTGATGGTATCTTTTTTTCTTTCTCTTCTACCAACTGATGTCTGCTCCAGTGCTCTATATCAGTGTGTCTCTCTCTGTCTTCCTCTTTTTCAGAGTAATGCCTTGCCCAGTGCTCTGTGGAATATCTATTGCTATGTACTTTTTCAGAAGGCACCTCTTGTTCTTCCTCTTCTTCAGGGTGATGTCTTGTCTCATGCTCTTTTTCAGAAGACCACCCCGTTATGTGTTCTCCTTCAGGGTCATGTCTGCTTCCATGTTCTTTTTCCAAAGAACTTTTTTCCTCTCCTTTAGAGTGATGTCTTCCCCTATGGTCTTTATTATACACTCTTTCATGCTTGTTCTCTCCTTCAAACTGATGTATTCTCCCATGTTCTTTTTCTGAAGACCTCTCTTTTTCATCATCTTCTTCAGAATGATGCCTTCCCCCATGGTCTTTTTCAGATGCTCTTTCTTTCTCTCTGTCTCCTACAAAGTGATGTCTTCTCCTAGGAACTTTTTCAAAAGAACTCTTTCTTTCTTCATTTTCTTCGAAATGATGTGTTCTTCTGTGCTGTTTTTCAAGCGACCCATTTCTTCCTACATTTTCTTCAGAGTGATGTTCACTCCAGTGGTCTTCAGTGCGTCTCTTCATCTCATCTTCTCTTACATCTATCAAGCTCTCCCTCTTTTCCTCACCTTGAAATTGATGTCTTCCACTATGATCAGATGATTTCTCTCCTTTTTGCTCTCCTTTGGAGTAATGTTTGATATCATGCCCTTTTTCAGTTGACCTCTGTCTTTCCTCATTTCTTTCAGAGTGATCTCTTCTTCTATGTTCTTTTTCAGAGGTCCTGTTTCTCTCATCCTTTATTTCAGAGTGATGCTTTTGCCTATGCTCTTTTACAGAAGGTTGCTCTCTTCCTTCTTCACCTTCTGTATGATGTTTTCCTGCATGTTGTTTTTCAATTAACCTATCTAAAATTTCTTCGAATTGATGTCCCCATGTGTGCAGTTTTTTAGAGGGTCCCTCCATCTCATTATTTTTTTGAGAGTGATGTCCACTTCCACGTTCTATTTCAGAGGATTTCCTTATTTCTTTCTCTTGTTCAGGGTGATGACTTCTCCCATGCTCTTTTTCAACAGGCTTCTCTCTGTCTTCCCCTGCTTCAAAGTAATTTCTTCTTCCATTATCTTTTTCATAGGGTCTTTCTTCATCTACTTCAGAGTGATTTCCTCTCCCATGCTCTACATCAGTTACCTTCCCAGTTTCTTTCTTACTTTCAGGATAATCTCTTCTCTCAAGTTCTATTTCAGAACTTTCTCTTTTACCTTTCCCCTCAAAGTAATGTCTTTTCCCATACTCTTTCTTAGAGGGCCCCTTCTCACCTTCAGAGTGATGCTTTCTCCCATGTTCCTCTCCAGGAAACTCCTTTTTCTCTTGTTTATTCTCTTCCTTACTTCCATAGTATTGTCTGCTCTCATGCTCTTCTTTATAAGATATTTCTTCCTCCTCCATTCCCCTTTTCTCACCAATATGATCTTCTTCTTCTTTTCTTTGATGGTCTGATGGTGGTAATTTGAACTTCAGTCTACAAATATTCACGTTGTAATGTTTTTGTAGAACTGGTCTCAATTAAGAATTTAAATATTTAATATAAACAATATGAAATATGGCTTTGACTAGGGCTGTCTCAGTAGGTATGTGACTGGGCTTTTCCCCCAAGCCCATACTTATTATGCATCGAATAAAAATTACAGCAACAAAAATTTAAAGTGAAATAGATACTGAGGTAAAATTCATAATGACAACTGCAAAGGAACTCAAAAAATGTTGTTGTACAAAACACGTTCGCTTTAGTAATCAAGCACTAATGTTACAATGAGGAGTGCACGCCATTTGCGTCAATCAGGAGAGGCTTTGGCGAACACTAAGTAGGATGTATATGTCTTATACGAGGAAGTTCAAGTCAAACTTGGAATGGTGCATTTGAATGATGCAAACGTTTTAAAGAAGGCCTACGTCCGTAAATGATGATCCCGCCTGAGGTAGATCGGAGCCCATTGCAGTTGTTTCCATGAATATTAAATGAGTGGAACAGTATCAGTAAAAAAAACAGTTACCTGGTTTGATCACCACAGGCATTCTGTTTTTGCAGGACAAAGCACAACCTCATACTACTCAAAGCATACTACTCACCACACCACTTCCACATTACAGACCTCAGCTGGGAGTTATTGACACATCCCTGTACAATACTGACCCCGCTCCAAGTCACTTCCACATGTTTGGGCCATTAAAGGAGTTCCTGGAAGGCCGTCATTTCAGACATGAAGCAGGCAGTTTGACCATGGCTCCGGCATACTGAGAAAAATTTTTACCTTTTTTTTATGGTATCTAAGCATTAATGAAATGCTGGGATTGCTGCCTTAGTGTAGCATGGGATTATACAGAGAAATAAAGGTAATATTTACTGTTATAACAAAACTGTTATAATCAAAAGTCCCGGTTTGAGTCACACTGGAATACCCGCTCTTTTTCCTTCTTACAGATAAGAAATCTAATGGCATCAATGCAAACTTGTTATATTTGGTACTATGGCTTAATGTCTTGTACCCACGCAGCAGTGCTACTGCTTGGGGCCCTGCACACCACTTGAGACAGCCCTAGCTATATTGCGACATCATTTTAAAGACATAAACATTATGACAAGCAAAGAATTAACTTTAAAACTGTTGTTAAATGTCACTGTCCCGTGAGTAATTCTAAACTAACTCAAAAGTCAGAAATAAACATTCTTACTTACCAACATCTGTGAATATTATAAGGCAAACTTCAAGTCTGGTTTTTTTATGTCTCTATTGCTGTTTATTTTTTGACACAGAAAGTGAACTTATACCTTTCGTCTCGCTGTCACTCTCTTTTTCTTTGACTCTCTTGCCTTCATTTATTCCTTCCTCACCATATTTTCCCAATGGCCCCTCATTTGTTCCAGAATCCTCTGGAGGTGACGTGGGAGAGGCATAAAGGCAATGCAGATGATATTAATGACAAGGATCATGACAATACCCTTACTTTTTTAGTCTGATACAACATACAAACATAAAAAAAATGTGTTTAGACAATTAGGATTCTGCTTAATCTGTGCACTCTAAAACACACTATTAAAGCGAACAGTTGCTGTTTCTTCTAATGCACCAAACTAGGACTAGTATGCCTACACAACAACTAATTAAGCAACAAAATATCAGAATGTTATTCATGATATCAGATGAAAAAAGTATTTATTATATTTTTATTATAGGTCATATTTTCCGCCACAAAAAAAGTAACTGCAAGAAATTGCTTGTTGCTATTAACCAAATGACTGTATACAGTATGCAGGTGTTCAAATCAAACCTGGACTTCCTTGGTGTCGAACCAAGATAGAAGACTTACTGTACTAGGACTGGTGTAAAGCACTTAGACAAGATACTCTAGCACTCAGCCTTGGTTAGGCTTCCTTATGGAACCACAGGTAGAGTTGATTCAGGTGTGCAGGAGACGATGACTGGAGAAAAAAAACATGTGGAGTACAGACAGGAATGCTAGGAAGACAGTGCTGGGAAAATTAGTTAGAAGACTCGGCTCGATCAGGCAGAACCGTTACGTTCAGCGAGTGGAATGCAGTACTCCTTGGATATTGATGAATAACTTGTCACCAACTTGCGGAAGAGAGGCTGTACAGTCCTGACCTCACTCCAAGCCATTTCACATGTTTGTGTCGTTAAAGGAGTTCCTGGGAGGCCAGCGTTTCAGATATGAAGCAGGCAGTCTGATTATGGCTCATGGCCTTGATGGTATCCAAGCACTAATGAAACACTGGGATAAGTGCATTAATGTAGCAGGGGATTATATTGAGAAATGAAGGAAGTTTTTACTCTTATAACTGTGTTCTGGTATTCTCTACAATCAAAAGTCCCGGTTTGACTTGAACACCTCAAACTCGAACTCTACTGTATAATATAGTTATTGTAAAAGGAGTAAACATATAAAACAGGGTCTGTAAACCATAGGCTAGCTACTAATTTGGAAGCTTCCCTGCTTGATGACCCTTAACACCAGCAACAAAACATTTTCACAACACAGAAGCAGCACAGACTTGTAGTCTTACAAATACTAATATATCAACACATTCTCTTACTTTCCATGCTACCAATAAACATCAACAATATTTATTTCCATATACATTCACTCACTCACTATTAGACCAATTTTTGCAAAACACAGTTTTCCACTCCTACACACCAAGAAGAACAATAGCCACAAAAATATCTCTATTCTACTAACAAACCACACCATTTTATTAAATAAATCAAACTCAAGGATCTTATTGGTACCTTCTTCAGGCTTTCTCTCATCTTTCTCTTTCCAGGTATTTCAGTGTTATTTGGGGTGCTTAATTACGAATGTAAAGACAGGAAGAAAATAGTATATAAGAAGAAAAACATTAAAATTAAAATGCTGATCTAGGATCAGTTTTGAAAGATCAGTTTTCACAAATGGTTTACAAATGGTTTATATATTAGATAAACAAATAGTTTGATCTGAAACTATATGCTAGCAGTTTTGTAGTAGTTTTGTTTTAAAGATATGATTAATGTGCCTAATCCTCAAGAGATCTTAGTGATCACACGGATAGCCATACAGTAAATGATAAATAATATATAATAACTAATGAAATACATTTATTTAAAGGCAATTGTAGCTACATGTTAATGTCTGCAGAGTATGTACATTAATGCATTTTGTTTTTTCATTGTAAAACAACACACGCTCGACTTATTATTTTTTTTCAATGAGATCAAAACTGATCACAGAGTTCACACTCTTCTCTGGGTTAGTGCTGACCGAAATAACCATTCTCTTTTTAATAAAGCTTTTAGAGGTTTTTATAGGTAAGACACCTGGACATTGATTTTTTTTTTTTTTATCAACTGCAGAGCACACACTTATTTCCCACATTGCACTCTTTCAGTCCTATTCCCGTGACACCTTGCAACAATTTCTGTCCTCTCAGCCTCAGCTCTTGCCGACTCAGCAAAATCGTGTAAACATTTTATTTCTCTTTTTATCGCTCTCTCAGCATCTCCTTTCGGTTTTTCTGTTCATTTTGTCTTTTGATCATCCTTCAATTTAGTCTTTTTTTCATTTACAGAATCCTTCACTACAGTCTAGGTAAGGCTCCTGCAGAATCTGACTGTATACTGACTGTATCATTTATCAATTTTAATTTACTTACCAGAACAATTTGAGAACTGTACAGGTGCAAAGTTAATATTTGAATGTGCAACCTTAAAGCATCTCCTTCTGTCTAAACCCTGCTATGCCGCATAGAGATGCAAGGGATCATGGGAACACTCAAGATTATTCCTCCATAAACATACAAACCTTGTGGAATACAGTAAATTACAGAAGATCCCATCATAGAAACCCATTTCCTCATTTGTTTTCCTTCTTTCCTTCATGCTTAGTGAAGGTTGTTTAAATGAAGGGCTTCAAGACAAAATTTGATAAATTAATTTTTTTGGACTTTCACTCATTCTGGCAAATAAGTGTAAACATGCAAGTGTACTTGGGTAGGGAAACAATATTTCTACTGTGAAAGACTGTCCAATTGGATTTATCTCATTTTGTAGTCAAACCCATTGAGTGTACACAAAATGTTTTTTTTATTTTATTTTTTTTATTCGAAGGCTTTTTCATTTTCATTTTTTCCTCAACAACTCAGGATCGAATTGCATATTTTGCTAAAAATTTTATTAAAGAAACTTAAACTACAACACAGGCTTTTAAAACATTTAAATGTTTTTTTTTTTTTTTGCATTAGAATACATCGATATTGCTAGAACAATGCAGTGCATTCCATCAGCCCTCCAGAACGGTATTTGCTTTAACCTGATACACACTGGACACTAGTTATTATTCAGGTCCAGCAGCTGCACTACAAATAGCAAATTAAGCATGTGTGCGTGTTTGTGCTCGATTCCAATAGCAGCACTGAATTAATGCTGTTAACCTCTTACTGTCCCTGCTATAGGATACGGTAAAGATAAGTCATGATTATTGTTAAAATAATGAAACCTCTTTTGACATTTATAAAGAAAATAAAATCAGAAAGTCTTTCATCATTTCTTAACTCTGATACAGCATATCAATGTTATGCTCACAACCTGTACACGTTGCGATCTACACATTTTTCCTTCTCTTTACCGCCTCCAAACACACATACACACACACACACACACACACACACACACACTTGTATTACCTGTCAGTATTTTTGAAGCTCTATCTTGCTTCTCCCCTCATCCATTTTTCATTTCCCTCCATCAACTATCCTCTTTAGCCTGTCCACCTTACACAACATTAAGTTTGATTTATTTGGCTCTATGAACTACTCATTTATCAGTGTTTTTCATTCTGGGTGTGAGTGTGTGCGTATGTGTGTGCTGATTGTGTGATTATGCACTGTTTATATGCTTCTGTGCACTTTCAGAAATGAGAAATCCCAGCTCTCCCAGCTTCATTCAATATGCGGATGCTGTTTAACAAATTAGCTACGTATACAAGTGTGTATTAATTTTCCTCATTGCATGTGACTATCCACAATTCTCTGCACAGGTCAAATGTCATCACTCTATGGGAGTCACTGAGACAGTAGTCAGCCGCTTTGGTGACTTGCTGATGATGCTGTTTTAGGAGTTATGGGCTTAGAAGGCAGCAATTCAATAACTATGAAGGATTAGCATTAGGGTTAACGCAGCAGATGGAGGGACGGAGTTGACAGCGTGGGGACCATTTGACACACTCCGAGTTCCTTCTTGGTGTGTGTACTACCATACTAAGGGTGAGTGTATTTGATGTTATAATTATCATGATGCTATGCTATGCTGAGACAATCTGCTTTACCTCGTCATGCCATGCCCTATCTGATTTACACAAACATCAGTGGTCTCTTGTTAGCAGTGTGTAATGCCTGCATATTGTCACCACATTCTTTTTGTTTAATTCCTGATCATAAGGAAAGTATTGACTTTAAAGTAAGAATAAAATATATTTTTTCCTAGAATAATAGTCCAGGGACTAAAAAACAGGCTCAGGTTTACATAAATATAAGATTCCTGAAAACAAGCCTCCTTTCTGTAAATAATTAGCAGTAAGCTATTATATGTACTAATTACAAGCAGCTGTAATCTAAATTAACTACAACATTTCAACAATAAAACATATTTTTTTAGTTAAATTGTAAAGGAGAAATATTAGAGTGACATTTCAGTACTCTAAACTTTTATCTGTACTGTATTTCAAATAAACAGGATATATTTACTACCTAAGCACAGAGATGAGAAAAAAACATCTGGGTTTAGCTGGAAGTCTTTAAACAGGTAGGAATAAGAAAATTGTAGTAGCTGGTCATGTATATACAGTAAGGCCGCTACATATGAACATTCGAGTTATGAACTTTCCAAGATATGAACATGCATTCGCGCATGTTCAATCGTGAAAGTTATGTCATATGTCAGATGTACATTGACATGTGCATGCATCTCAGGAAGCTGGTACTGCTAAGAAGTAGACAAAAGTGAAAATAGTTGAAAGGATAGAGTGAGGTAAAAAAAAAGACAGATATTGCTTGTTTTTTTAACATGAAGCGTTCAGCTATTGGCCCGATTAAAAAAAATAAAGACATAATAGAACATGTTTTTTTTTTTTTTACTCTTATAGCTGATCATGTTAGTATCCTAGCAACTAGACAAAGTTTTTTTTGGTACTTACGAGCTAATTGGACTTACAGAGGAACTCTCGTAACGGAACTTGTTCGTATGTTGGGGACTTACTGTGTATAGGTGTACATATACTACATACGTGTTTGTGTGTTTGGGATTATTCATACACATTCAGGGATATGAAATTATGGCAAAATTGGATTGAAATTGATGCTCTCCAGTATCCAGTTCTTTGCTGTAACTCTGGTATAAGAGAGTTTTGATATGTTTTTCACTATGTAAGCAGGTTTTCCTCTCCACGGATAGCAAGCTAGTAACAATAAACAGAAATCCCTGTTGTTTGCTCCTCTATGGATTTTTACACGACTATACATAGTGCTCAACATTTTCTGCTCTATTCTTTTCAATTCAACATGAAGCCGTCTATGAACCCATAAAGCCTAGCTCTGAAATTTAGGCCAAAAAGAAAAAATAACATTCTTTGACCTATTAGTCAGGTGTGCATGGTGATTATTAAAATAACATTTACATTAATATTTACATTAGTATTAGTGTGGTATTACGGGTGCACCACTCTTCCCAAATCCTATACTATGTGATGACTAAGTGGTGTAATACTACATAATATACACAGCTGTCACTTCATAAGGGACAACTAATTACATGGCAGCAGCACAATGCATTAAGATTGAGGGTCAAGACACTCAGTTAATGTTCACATCAAAATTGTAATTTCAGGGACTTTGACTATGGCATGACTGTTGGTACCAGACAGGCTGGTTCTAGTATTTCAGAATTTGCTGATCTCAGAAGAGACACTTTGCTGACGAGAGAAGCCACAGGAGAATGGAAAGTCTGGTTCAAGCTGACAAGAAAGCCACAGTAAGTATACGATTGTATGGAGTTGAGCAGAAAAGCATCTCAGAATGCACAACATGTCAAACCTGGAGGTTCACTGGCTATAAGAGCAGGAGGCCACATCAGGTTCCACTTCTATCCACAGTGATCACAAACTCACTGATACTTGACAGTTGAAGTATCAGCATATGACCTTGTCTGATGAATTAAGATTCCACTACACAGGTCAGAAATCAACAGCACGATAAAACTGTCTTATGTCTATATTTCAGGAAGATGAAGGCGGGGAATGTTTTTCTGGGACCTTTGAATACCAACTAAGCACTGATCAGTTCCAAAAATCTGTATGACAGTCTTTAGACCACCCCACATTTCATCTTAGTTTTTTTCCCAAATACCCGGGATTTCTTGTATTTCAATGACGTCTTGAGAAATAGTTCTTCAGACCACCTGAAGGAGTTTTTTTGGCTCTCATTTTTAGTCCAGCCCCTATACTTGAGCGGAAAGTTTTTGTTTGCCACACGGTGTCCTATGAATAACTTAAGCATAAAAATCTAACTTAAGTGATGTTGTAACCTCTCGCAGCCGGAGGTCTGGAGAGAGCTGATTGGCCGAGCTCTCTTAGAGGGGAGGGATGAGAGGTACTTTGTGCTCCCACATTAGTCACGGCTCTACAGCCAATCTGGGGCGTCTGTGAGCTCATGCACGGAAGGAGCGGATAGCACTGTCCTCCGAGTGTGTTACGCTGTCCCCAACGGTGCGTGAGTGAGCAGTTCAAAAAGAGGCGGTCGGCTGGCGTCACATGGTTCGGAGGAAACACGTGATAGTCTTCGGCCCTCCTGACTGAGTGGTAGTAGTAGC
>JAOTRS010000019.1:1602310-1616018 GCA_028565755.1 Dinotopterus cunningtoni
CACCTATATACTGTACCTTTATATTCATACAGTTACCCAATTAGCCAATCATGTGACAGTAACACAATGCAAATCATTATGGTGAATGACAGGTGAAGAGTTTTAGTTAATGGAAAAAAATATAAGATTTCAGTGACTCTGACTGTGACATGGTTGTTGATCCCAGATGAGCAGGTTTACAGAAACTGCTGTAATCTCCTAGGATTTACATTTCATATAGGACAGTCTTGAGAGTTCATACAGAATTGTACAAAAAGCAAAAAGGCGGCAATACCTTCTACTAGGAAGTCTAAAATAAAACACTCCTAACAATTGCGGTGAGCAGAAATGCATCTCAGAATACACAACACGCTGAAAAGAAATTGCTCCTCGTTTTGTCTCTCCAGTTTTAGTGAGGATGTGTGACACCTAGTAACCTGGTAAATTCCCATGGTTCACCATGGTGTGCATTCTGTGATGCTTTTCTGCTCACCACAGTAGTCTCGTTGTCAACTTAAACCAGTCTGATCTCCTCTGACCTCTCTCGTTAACAAAGCAATTCTGCTCCACAAAAGCGATGCTCACTGGATTTCTTTGCAAAAAATTTAATTCTGTATAAACTCTAGAGACTGATCTGCATGAAAACTCTAGATCAACAATTTCTAAATTCCTTAAACCAGCCTGTCTGCCACTAATAGCCATGCCAAGGTCAAAGTCACTGAGATCACTGACATTTTTCCCAATTCTGAAGTTGGATGCTTGTACCAGAGACATTGTCTGAGACATGATTTCTTTGATGGTAGAATGATTTTGGATGAATTTGGGAAAATATTGCAATAATGTTTAATGGCAAATGAGTTTTCGTACATAAGGATATGTAACAAATATTGAAGTAACAAAGGAAAATAAAGTTAAAAACAAAACCGGAATATAAGTCTCCTGTAAATGATGCACATTTGTCCTAAAGTACACAGCCTTAAAGTATTGTTGACGTTTTTCGGCAGTGCAAACATGATGTTCTACATTAAATGAGGTTAACAATCATATAACTGTCCTTTTACAATAATCTAATTTAATGCACTGAACCACCAAAGTAGCTCAGTATAAAAAACATTACATTAACAATGAGTTAACTTTCCAAATAACTAAAACATGAGACTGTGCAGCACATTGGATCTCTCAATGTGCTAGTAACTAAAATATTTATGATTTGTTAGGTCAAGAATTACCGTGTGACTCTTCAAATATCAGTATTTGTACTATAGAAGGCTGAACTACAGTAAGAAAATGTGTGTGGCCTGGATTATTTGTGTGTGTGTGTGTGTGTGTGTGTGTGTGTGTGTGTGTGTGTGTGTGTGTGTGTGTGTGTGTGTGCAAAATATTACTGCTGCACTGATACACACACACACACATGTACAGAAGCATATGTGGGTCAGCTCTCAGATGGCAGACTACTTTGTGATGTCATTAAAACTCATCACGTCATACTGTGCCGAATCAAGAGTGGCCATTTCAACATGCTGGGATTTCTCTAAGTCTCACACCAACTTGTGAAGATTTGCTTAGGAACAAATAAGACATTTTGCAATGCCCAGTGAACTAAATGCATTTTGCGTATCTGTGTGTGTGTGTGTGTGTGTGTGTGTGTGTGTGTGCACGTGTCTTTAAGTGTTTGAAAAATAGAATGTTTGCATCATTTATCAAAGCAAGCTACAGCATCAGCATTTGAGAAAAAATATACAGAAATATACTGTACACATTTTGGATTGCACTCAGCCAGGAAAAGTGTGTGTGTGTTTGCAGTTACGCAATGTAAGCTCAAGTGAAATGAGCTGTATCCTAATACTGAGATATAAAGTGTCTGTATGCGTGAGAATGACAATAAATCATGCAGGGAAAACTTGTTCTTTATTCACAGGTTTGATGCACACTCTAAAATAAGTGTTATCTCTATTAGAGACTGATGAAAACACACGCATAGACACACACAGAGAAAGAGAGAGTAATAAAATCCTTCCTACCGGCCTCAACAATATTACTCCTTTATTTTTCCTGCATGTTATTAGCAAAACCTGGTAGGGTTTGGTCCTGCTGTATATTACAATAAGAAAAGGGGGGAAAAAATCCAAAAAAGAGATGGTTTTAAAAAATTGACATTTTGAGCAACCAATCAACCATCCACCGGTATGATCTAACTATAGAGTTTATACAGATTGGTGCCAAAAAAAATAACTTCTGGCAGGAATACATTCATCATGAGAGATGTCTGTGGAAAATGGCCAGACTGGTTTAAGCTGACACAAAGCCTACGATAAGACAAATAAACACTCTTTATCATCACTCTTTTGAGGGGAAAAACATCTCTAGTTTTGAGAAGGTTAACCATATTGGGTTCCACACTTGTTGGCACCTAGAGCAGGAATCTAAGGGTGCTTTCACACTACAGAGACCTGGCCTGGACCTGAGCACACTTAACCCCACAGTTCAGTGTTTGTGTAACAGGAACGCTTTGTGCACAGGCACGGATCATCTCACCATGCATGAGTCCATTCGAAAAGGTGGTCTGGGGTGGACATGAATCAAATATAAAATCCACCGAACATACAGGTTTATAGAATGACACCATCAATGCGTCTGTCTCCTCCAAAACTCTGGAGTACCCACAGCCTCTATAGTTCAACCTCTGAACTATACAGCTATAACTGACAAAGTACTTAGGCATGTAAGAGAGTCAATCTTAAATTTTTTCCCCCCAAAATATCAATAATATACCATTTAGCACGGTATAATGTTAAATAATATTGATCATAGCATGTAGGTTGACATCCTTATTTTCTTTATTGGCGACTGGGACACCAACTATGTGTATAATACCGCCTGCTGTATTGGAGAGTGTAAATACGCAAGTGTAATCACGTACGAAACGATCTTGTTAATGTGAACGCTGGCCAGTGGGGAAGAGGAGAGGGAGGAGCTATCGTGCCTATCCATGGTATGAAGCAATTATGCCCAGTGTGAAACAAGTCTAATGCCGCTGTGGGCACTAAAACTGGAGAGATGATGATTGGGAATTTTTCTAATTTAATAACTTTATATATATGATATTTTTCTTGAAGTTTGCTTTATATTGCAGTTTACTATTTTTTTTTTAGCTTCCTGTAACTTCACACATTAGCTCCAGACCCATATATAACAAATTCGTATGATCCCAGATGACTGATCCATTCACCCTTGGACAATTTTGTCTGTAGCCTGTCATTATACTTAATCATAAAGGACTGAAAAGTAGACATCCATATTGTATCTTTTTTTCTGTTAGTAGTTAATCACAGATGTCAAAACAACGCCTGTGGGCCGAAAACCAGCCTGCTGCCTTATTTCACACACCCTGTGCAAACTTAGGAAAAATAACACTGAAAAGGCCTGAGGCATACTAATACGCAGCATGTTCACAGCAGTGCAGTATTAGCATGATATAAAGATCGAGTCCAAATTTCATAATGGATCATCATTTACATGTGTGCAACAGCACTGACACCTAGCCATTTACTTCTTTGCTTTTTTTCCCCCCAATGTTCCAGTGGGATCACCTACAAAGAAACTTTGATTAGATACCAAAGCCAGTTTCAGAACAAATTGAAGACTGAACACATGTTTATTGAAAGCATAGGGTGTGAACTGGGATTAAAATAAATAATGCTTATATCATAAAATGCATAAAAAAGGTTTAAACTTAATCAAGCTCACTTTACCTCATCTGAAAAAGTCAGCTTACTCAGCTACTTAGGCTACTGGGGTATTAATATACTTCTGCTAATTATGATGTTTATCTAGAGCTACTATGCTAACACAGTAACATACTGAGCCAACACACACAGAGGAGAGATGTTCTGCTTAAGCAGCCATGCCTGAGGTTAAACAGCAGTGGGAAATTTCATAAATACACAAATGGAACACTATATGCACAACGCAGGTTTCAAAAATATGTTCGAGGTATAAAGTGCTGCCTGAGTTTTACACTACAGTTAGCTAAGAACTGCCGTGTGCTTCAGACATGTCCAGCAGGATGGCCAGGATTTTTATCCCAAATTATGTAAAATGTGATATAAAATGCAATCTCAGTGATTTTGAACTGTTGCATGATTGTTGGTTCCAAATGGGCTGGTTTGAGTATTTCTATAACTAGGATTTTCACCCACAACAATTCCTAAAGTTTACTCCTTGTTGATGAGAGAGATTAGTGGAAGATTGCCAGACTGGTTCGAGCTGACAGAAAGGATATACAGTAACTCAGATAACAACTCTGTACTATTGTGGTGAGCAGAAAATCTTAGAATGCACAAAACCTTGAACTTAGAGGTAAGATTCTATAGCAGCTGAAGAACATATCGGGTTGTGCAGGTACACAAATGTCTGGATCAAAACCTGTGACCAACAACATGAATCCTTGCCTTGTGTTAACAGCAGGTGGAAGTGATGTAAGGTTGTGAGGAATGTTTCTTGGCACACTTTGGGCCTGTTAATACCAATCAACAATGGTTTACATGCCACAGCCTATTAAATTATTGTTGCTGACCATGTGCATACCTTCATGGCCACAAGTCACCCATTTTTTTGTATCATATTATAATGCACAATGGCACGTCAAACTGGATCAAAACTTTTTTTTAAGTTAAATTTTATATTATTGATGAAACCATAAGATTTTTTAAACAAAAATAAATTATTTAAAAGTACCGTTTATGGCCAATACAAGTCATTCAAAAGTGCTAAATTGGGCAGAAACTGAGTTGGACAACTAGATTCCAATTTTTTTGTAAATTTATTTCATTAACTCAATGTATTTATTGCTTTAAGACCTCTTAAAATGTTTGCTGAGTTCCTTTTACCTGGCAGGCACCTCTATGTTGGAGATAGCGTAGAAGTACTTCAGCAGATTGCTCCTTTGCACGTATGTTCCTCCGAGTGCTGGCTTAAGCAGACGCAGACGCAGGTCAGTAAAGGTAAAGAAGTCGCGCAGGCCCCTGTTACTCTCAAATCGAGCTCGCAGACTGTCCATGTCACGTAGCCGGTGGCCAGCAAAAATGGTGAAGCGGGTCCGTGCCTCAAAGCGTACCACTTTATCACCTTTGGCACCCACCCAGCGAGAATAGAGTTCGGTGCAGATGACTCGTGTTGCGTTGGATGCTGTGAGGTCACGGGCCCGTTGTGGCATCATTCCAAACACCTCGATGCAGTCATCGGCATAGAACTGGTATGGCTGCCATGTGATCCCATGGTCCAGCGACTTCTCCAGCGCCATCGCCGTAGGGCGGCCATACTCAAACGTTATCTCAATGTCATCGGTCAGCTCCAGGCTCTTGTTCCATGACAGCGTGATGTTGGCCAGCAACGGCTCAGGGTAGCGGATCCACGTCTGGGTCTGCCAATATGTGACAAGGCCACCACGCTCACGGTCCTGCATTAACTGGGGTGGGTGCGCCAGGTCTGGGTTGGACGCGTCACACTCATCACTGCACAGATATGGGTTCTCCTGAAGAATACAGAGAAAACAGAGAAAAGGCAGTTTAAAACAAATGACTTAAATATAAACTAATAAGTAGGTAATAGCTCTATGCTAATACAGCAGACTACAGCAGAAGAATTTCAGGGAGGGCGTGAGAACATTATTTGCTGTGCTGGCAGTCTTTCTGATATGGAGGAAGCAGGCAAAAATAAACATTATTCTTGATGTCCATGTAACTATTCTGTTTTTTCACCATCAACAACATTTTCATTAAGTTCAACTCCTTGAAAAATATAATTGATAACATTGTCAGCAATAGTATTGTATCTAAGAGCCTCTAATGAAAAGATGTGTAGGAGACACATGGTTACGATTAGTGGCTCAGTGATTATAGCTCTGTGTTACTAAACAGAAGGTCGAGGGTTCACACCACAGCACTGCCATGCTGTCACTGTTGGCTTCTTGAGCAGAGCCTTAACCCTCATCTTTTCCAGTGGTACAGTATCATGGCTGACCCTGTGCTCTGACCCTAACTGAAGGAAGGAATTTAAATGTGCTATAAAAAAAAGTTGTGCTGACAAATAAGGACTTCTTATTCTATCTTATACACACAGTACTGTAATAATACAGAAACTCCAGATATGAGATTAGACAATTATGATGTGAAAATTACATTATTGCTATGACTAGTTAAACCCAAAAAGTACCATCTGGCTGTTTGTGAATTTTGGGTTTTTGTGCTAGCTGTTCTTGGCTGTGCTGCCTCTTGGGCCTCGTGTGACTTGTTCGGAGCTTGTGCTCCCTTCTTTCATTATAAGGGACAAGTGTGCCTCATTAGGGGAGGACATAGCCTTTTAAAACAGAAGTCTCTGGCCATGTGGGAGGAAGAGGACATGTCTGAAGGCTGGATCCAAGCTGAATGACTCTAACCTCAGGGTTAAGGGTATTTTAGGTTGCGACGTTTGCACAATGAGTAAATAAAATGTCACCAATGCCATGTCCACCAGTTTCTGAGTATATATATACTCTGCCTGGCCAAAAAAAGGTTTTAGAAGGGTCAAATTATTGCGAAGAAAAAGAAAAGAAAAGAATAGCAAAGAAGATCACTTAAACACTTAGTAAAGTTGTGAAAGCAAGAGCACTTGCTAGGGAGCATATAGACATTAGACATTGGAGCGATGGAAAAGGGTCATATGGTCTGATGAGTCCAGAGTGATGCTATTCCAGAGCGTTAGGCACATCAGGGTAATAAGTGAAGCGCATGAAGTAATGCACGCATCATGCATAGTGATGCACTGTACAAACCTCTGGAGGCAGGGTTATAATCTGGGGTTGCTTCAGTTTATAAGATCCAGGAACAGGAATGTTATCTGGCAATAAAATCAAGTCGGCTGATGACCTGAAGGGGTATTACATCTATTACATCTACTGTATCTATATTTTTTTCTTCCCTAATCACACAGGAATATTCCAGGACTGAAATTGAGTGGTTCTGGGAGCACAAGTTATAGTTTTTACATTGTGGGCTGTGATCAAAGCTAAAGGTGACTAAAAGAAATATTTTTCTAAAAGAAAGTCACGTGCTGTACACGCACACACTGTTACGTCCCGTAGTATGTTTCGGGTATGTCCCTTGTGTGTTGGTTCCTATTACTTTCAGGTCCTGGGATTGGACATCCCACCTGTCAATCTTTGTTTCCAGCGCGACAGCGATTCCCGTGGGAACTAATGAGGCAGCCCTAGCCGAGTATAAGAACCCGGAAGTGACGCAGCCAGCTTCTCTCTTTCATTCATATATACTGAATGATGCTATATACTTCCGGTGTTTCGAATATCATGGCGATTTGTGATTGGTCTGTTTTACGCTAAGCTCTCTGTGTGTATTGTTTTCGTCTGACTCCGCCCAGTACGAGTTCTTTGACGTATCTCCAATTCGCGGTGTCGAGTCAAGGGTAGTGCCCTAAGAGTGTACACAAGCAGCACGTAGAGTTTTTTTTTGTTTAGACACACTACTTAAAAGTTGAGAGCTAATTGTTATAGCAATTAGCTAACAATAGTCCAACAACTGCATAGGAAACTGTAACACACACACAGAGTATGTATTTGTGTATGTTTGTTTCTCTGTTTCTAATTTGCTGTTTTTTTTTAAATTGCCACGCACACAAATTAAACTAATTACTCTTCATTTTATTTGAAAGTGTGACAAGTTAATTAAGGTGAGGAAAACCCTGGTTATACAAAACACACGACCTATTTGCCCAGGCTTTAACAATGTAATAACCAAATTACTATTTGTAGAATAAATTATATTCTGAGCACTTTGGATATTAACATTAATTCACATTAATTCCTAATTGATAATTATCAGGACTAATGTCTAGTATTGGTTAATAGTAAGAATGATAATCAGAAAATATTCTTTATTTCATTGGCCTTTTATTGCCAATTAGCATTATAAAATATCATTGGACTGGTTTATTTGTACAGCATAAACTCAAGTATAAAAAATTGTTTACTGAATTTCATCTTGACATTTAAATTTTTTTGAGCTTAAAATTCTTTCACTAGAACGGCACTTATGCTTTTTTGTTTCTTTGACAGAAACACATCCATGTTAAATTTATGCAGGCAAATCTCATCACTCGATAAAATGTGTGAGTTGAGCACATGCACAGACACCTAATTACTGTACAGTATGTATAGTTTTATTGTAGTCATTTTGGCTAGGCTTGTTTTTGTCTTGATGCAATTACTTTAATGGATCTTTCATATTTCATAGCTGAAGTCTCACTTTACATATATATTTCAGCAGTGACTCACAGTTCTTCACTGACTGAAAGCCGAGTTTGGGTGTCCTTTGGGCAAAAATCTGCCAAGTGTTTTTACCGTTCAAAGACGCACTTCTGTTTCTTACTGACACTGAATCTTAAATGATTACACTCTCTATGATTTTTTTATTTCATTTGCATAAACCCCAGCACTGTTTGCAAAAAATGTTCCAGGTGTCGTTCAATACTGCGTGTACAAGATAAAATATGTATATCTTTATTGTCATTATACTGGGTAGAATTAAATTTTGCATTGTCAGGAAAAAAAAGGTAACAAGAAGGAAGTGACTAAGAAAATATATATAACATATTATAAATAACCTAAATGAAGAGTAGGCTTTACGTAGGTAAGAGCTACTCTTCATTGTAATAAAATCTTAATAGAAGCTGTTTCTTAGCCTATTTGTGTGGGATCTTAATGACCTGAACCTGTGCCTGATGGCAGCAGTTTAAACAGGAAGGAGCCAAGGCAGTGTGTTGTCTCAGATAATACTCCTCAGTCAGATAGCATGAATACAGTCCAAGCGCTTGTTTTCAAATTTGTATACTCTTAACATTTAATCTGAAGATATTATCCTAGTATACAGTATTATGAGAGACTGGACATTAAGATGTGGTACTCGCAGGCCAGTCTGTGTGAAGCCGGGAGCCCCCTTCACCCCCCCACCTCACAATGACAGTGAATAAAAATACAGGGATAATATCACAATAGCCCAGAATAACACAGAACACTACTTAAAAGTACATTTAAGTCTCATATACACGTATGCACCCCATCCTCACACAATTCCTTCTCATAAAGAGCTTATTACTGTGCTTTGCATCTTGGGAAATAAATAATTTTGGTAAAAAAAAAAAAAAAGAATAAATAAAATGAAAGATGAAACCAAGCATGCAGTGTGTGTGTGTGTGTGTGAGAGAGAGAGGAAGAGATGTACTCTTTTTTTCTAAACTTCATGTAATAAATATTTTGGGTGAAAGTAGTAAGAGGAGGAAAAATGATCTCTCTTTCCCACAGAAAACTTAATGCAGCACAATGCTCAGTGCTAGGCATGATAGAAAAGGCATCAGAACCCCCTGTGCACCACAGCCTGCCACACTCGAGCCCAGCAAGCAAACGGTCCAAGGCCACCGGCCCGACCTCCAAACTCCCCAGAACCCAATCTCATTAAGCATCTGTGCAATGGTCTGGACAAACACGTCCAATCTGAGGAGGCCCGAGTCTGCAACCCACAGCACCCAACAGATCTGCCACTAACGTCCTGATGGCGGACGCAACAGCACAGCGCCAGAGTTGCTCTGGCGACTAAAGCAGAACCTACACATGACCTTTGCATAATATTTTGAGTTGTACTGTTATATAGTGTATAACTTATTTGTCAAGTATTATGTCAAGTTATATAGTGTATAACGTGCACATTATGACTGATCGTTGTGTGTGGTGTGTGTTTTATATATTTACAGTACCGGTTAAAAGTTGGGACATACCTTCTCATTTATTGGTTTTTGTTTAGCAAATTTTTTCTACATTATAGAACAATACTGGAGATTTCAAAACTATGAAATAACACATATGGCCTTATGTAATGAAGTAACAACAAAAACAACAACAGTCAGTTGTTATTTTAAGACATGGCGGTCAGCTCTGGCTCAGTTCTGGAATAGTTCTTGCCAGAGCAGTATTGTCGAGTGCATTTGCAAAACCCATCAAGCACCATGATGAAACTAGCTCTCATGAAAACAAGATCAAAACGTACCTCTGCAGAGGAGAAGTTTATTTGGAGTTACCAGCCACAGAAATCACTAATTAACAGCAGCTCAGACTAGAGCCATTATGAAGGCTTTATAGAGCATATTTAAAAGAGATTATTACACATTTTGGATGCCTTCAGTATTGTTTTACACTGTAGGAAGAAATAAAAATCCGGAAAGACCATGGAATTATTATAATTTATTAAGGAAAAAAAAGAGAGAGAGAAAGAGAGATAAACAGTTGCCAATGGACATGGTAAAGGTATTGTTAGTAGTGACTAATTTCCCATTCAATGCCTTGTACGCAGACAAAAAAAAACTATTTTTTTTCTCACCCACCATCACTTATTCACTTATGCTCTTCACCCACTTAACTTTCCTTCTTCCTTCCTTCTTACTTTATTCCTCACTCCTTAATGTACTTGACCTCTTCCCTCTGTCTCTGTCTCTCTCTGACTAACTCAGTTATGTAAAACACATTATTTGTTCAGGTATTAAACCTGCTTCAGTCTTAAAGTCTAGACAGTAGACAAGCAGCATCTATACACAGACACACACACACACACATGCCATCTTAACCCCTAATACTCAAGCACGCTCAAACTGCAGTTGGATTAAGGCTGAGAACGTTACACACAGCGCTTGAGTCTATCAAATCCACTGCAAATCCACCAGCTGACACAGATAATGGAGTCTGTCCATGTGTATGCCTACATGTGTAAGTGTATTAGTACTTTACACACGACAGAAGCGCTGTAGGCTGCTTTTCTACATGTGTGCATGTGTTTATTCCCAGGTTGTATATAAAATAATATAGAAATTTGATATCAATAGCTAAATTTAGTTTTATCCATATGCACATTGAATATATGCATGGTACAGGGTACAGCATATGAAGTGTATGTAATCCATCCCTCCCTTTTACTTAGCGTCCAAGGCCCATGTAATATTGCGCACACATACACACACACACACCGCCAACTGTTTTGCCAGGTGGCCCACATTGCTAAGCCCCTGAAGCAATTATCCTCACTGGAATCCTATCTCTTCGACAACAATCGGCATGGTACTGTCGGCATGGCAGTGCATGCATTTGCGTGCGAGTGAGACGATGAGCGTGTAATTGTTTTTTTTTACAATACCAGTATATATAGTTAACAAGTTTATACCTTGATAAACGAGTTTAACAATTTATTCTGAAACTAAAATGACTATGCAGATTTTAGTGGCTAACTATTTTATATTTGGAGTGTGTGTAACATATACCTTGCACATTGTTTCATTTGCAATTTTGGGAAATTTTATATATGTAAGTCAAAACGTCAGGAATAAAGATGAAGTACTGTATATATGTGTAAAAATCCTAAAATTGCACGGATAATGGTTTAGAAGTAGGCTTTTAATGTAAGCATCTGTCGAGAAAAGAGAGAAGCAGAAATCAGTGCTTCACTTGCATTTCCTTATATCCTACGCTAGACTATTATTTCAGAGTGCTTGTGCTTTCTTAGAGTGCATAATGACCGTATCCTTGAAATATTACAATGTTATCCTGGAAATACAGCTTTAGACGCCGCATTGTATTTATTGGGTTGCTAAAGATGCACTCGCATAACGTAAGCCACATTTTATGTAAATTATATGCGTATGATATGTTAATAAAGACCAGTGGTAAGCACTTGTCACATGGCGGAAGCATCAGTGACCCGTCATTACTGTATGTCTGCTTCATTAATAAGACATTTATTGATTGTCCTGTATACCTTTTTTTTTTTTTTTGCATTTATGTATTCGTAAGATACAATATATTAATATGCAGAAATGTTACAAGAGTCAGCAATCTAGTAGTCTGAATTTATGGTAAGTCTAAAAGTCAGTATTAACATTAATTTAATAAATAAATATTCTGAGCTGACACACAAGTAAAATTTCTAGTTCTGATTATGCAAACAACCTGACGGGTTGCCACATTTTTCCTGAAATTTTTCCTGAGAACACTCTGCCTAAATTATTAATACAAAGAAACAAAATTTTGAAAGGTTCAGTGTCTTATGTCTTGTTTTACACTTAGTTGTACTTCTTTCATCGTCAGCCAAATACACTTCCTGTTCTGTAAAAATATTAATTTCATCTTTATTAATTAATATCTGGTTCAGGTGCAGGTGTTTGTTTACATTGAGCAAATCGCTTATTAGTAGCTTATTTAATCCGGCACATAACTGCTCATAACATCGCTTTTATACAAATTTGTTATTTGTTGTTAGATAACTTCAGGCAGATATCTAAGTACTTCAAATGTTTAATTAAATTCTGTTGGGCCAGATTTTGTCACAGCATCACGCAAAACTGGCTGGACAGACATACATACAGACAAGCAAACATACAGACAGAAAAGACTGGTTTGAGGTCCTCCAATGAATGAAAACATGAAGATATCATTGAAAGGGTGATTACTGACCAATGTACAGACAAAACCTTTCTTTTATTTATATAGATAATAAAATTATGATTTACACTTAATATCTATTTTTAAAGCAATTTTGTAGGAGGGCAATCCATGCCAGGTCAGGCATTTTAGCGCATCACGTATTTTACATGCCTTCATCTTCGAGAGCTGCAGATACAGTATGTCTGCTCTAACGACGCAGGTTTTATCTCACAGCTGTGATACACATCACTGCTTTTATTAGCATCACGGTTTCGGAACATATAAGACAAAAACTAGTTTTAAAATTCCTGCAGGAAGAACAAACATACATTGATCTGTCCATTCATCTTTGAAGGTTCAGTTTTTATGAGAAAACTAGACTTTCCTTTTTTTTACAGTAAGCCATGCTGTGTTGCCCTAACATCATGCTGACGTCTGAAGCGACCCCCATCGACGGCTAACGACAGTATGTCCATATAAGGAGTTATTTTTTAAATTGGTCATTGACGAATGTTGCGTTGTTGGCACTCCAGTTGAGATTTATGGGATAAGATGAGGTATCCTCTGATCAACTTTTTGTGGACTTAATGGAGGGTCCGATTAATGATTGAATAGTATCATTTGTACATATTTAATACTGTCCTTTGGAGGAATTCCATAATTTCTTTGCACATTTAAAGCACAAAATATAAATATTCAGTGTCACATGTGGTTAGTTGAAACTTTCTGACGGTATAACAGTGCTACCCCCTGGAACTGGTATTGTACAAGGAACATGCAATGCTTATTTCTCATGGAAACAGCACTCACTGTAAGTCTGTAGTTATTATGTGTACAGTTTTGCCTTTACCTCCTCATGACATACACAGTAAAAATAACATCTGTACATGAAACTGAAGTGTAAATGAAGCTACAGGTCACTTTACCTTATGGAGACAAGTGGTAGTAATTTGGAGGGTCTTTTTTGTAATCATAGCGCACAGGCAAAAACAAGACATTCAATCAGCACACTGCCTATTTCAGTGGCCATCAGCGCAGATGGTAGTGTGACACAGAGCAGCAGTGTAAGAAGGGGTTGCGTATGAAAGAATACATTATCAAGCTTATGTGATATCCAATCAAATCAGTTTCTCTCATTCTCTTTAATTCCCAGTGACATGTTTTTGTTCATTATTTTAGATTTTTTTATGGATTTTTTTATAATATCGATTACATGTT
>JAOTRS010000019.1:1616118-1627824 GCA_028565755.1 Dinotopterus cunningtoni
AGGGCCTAATAAATGTTTACACATGCACCCATCAACCATCACCTATCATAAAATACGCTGTTAAAATTATAGGCTGCTACTTTGAATACAACCATAATTTTTATAGTAGAGGCATTACATTACTTTATGCATTTAGACTGGTGTAGTTATACAGTATCTGTCATACAGTTTATGTTTCATATGTAGTATATTTAA
Source organism: Dinotopterus cunningtoni (assembly GCA_028565755.1). Lineage (NCBI taxonomy): Eukaryota > Metazoa > Chordata > Actinopteri > Siluriformes > Clariidae > Dinotopterus > Dinotopterus cunningtoni. The sequence goes on from JAOTRS010000019.1 coordinate 1,616,314, forward strand.
GATAATATGATTATAGACATTAGGCTGTTTATATGTTACATGCACATTTAGATGAACGCAGTTCTGCCCACAAGTTTACAATTTTGTTTCATTCTGACATGGACATTAATTTTTAAGCAGAGCTATAATTGTTTCATGTCTGCTCATGTATTAAAATGCCACCCCTCATTTTGTCGTATTTTGCTTCCAAAAAGCCAGACTTTATTGTAGTCTTAAGGAATAGTTCCCCAGGCTTCTTGGAGTACTTTTTACTGTAGCTCTTATTTGTGCTTTTTTTCCAGTCCAGTCCCTGTACCTTACCAACTTCAGAGAATTCTTTTTGTTAAGACACACAGTGACCTATGAATCACTCAAGCATATAAAACCATCTGACCTGGGGTGTGAATGAGTGAGAAACAGGTGCAGATGATGTCAAATTATCAGCCCGTTGTACTGATGATGGTGAATGCTGAATGGTTTGAACAGACGAGAGGGGAAATGAGGATGCTGCTGAGGTTGTCACATAAACAACACATTTTTAAATGGCATGTTTAGGCACTTTGCCATCTGTCACAGTAAAACATTTGCTCCCATTCCAATTCTTCTAATTTCATTTTAAATTAAATTAAATATAAAAAAAAATAGGGGTGGCTCAAGACTTTTGCACAGTACTGTACATTTAGACTTAGCTTTAGGGATCATTTATGCCCAGCAAAATATTAATTAGAGCCAGTAATCTTATGTTTAAGGTTAGAACTATAAGCTGGTCTGGAAGCAGACATTAGATACTTCAAGACAAAGGTGGAAATATTTAGAACATCACTTCCAGTAGTAGTGAATGCTAATGCTCCTCTCTTCAGCATTCATGTGTTGCACCTCTGTAGTCAGTTTAAAATGCTTGACAGCAGCGGTACAGTGAGCCAGTTCACAACCTTCACATTACAATTCTGTATTCCAGCTCTCTGCATCACAAATTGGTAAAAAGCTATATTTTATGTCATCCCATGGAGCATATTCTTTACAAGTAAGTAATGCACACAAAGCCGATTACAAACACACAAATATAAAACTTTTCTAAAACATTTACAAGAACTTTCGGTTTGTCATTTTGCTTTTATATTAGTTAATATATATGTACTGTATGTAGAAGGTTAACTCTATAGCAACATCATTGAGAATTTGTATTCAACAGAACTGTCTATAGAGGCTAGAAAATAAAAACTAGACTTTATTAGGCTACTTCTCAATACCAGAGGGAGCGCCAGTACAGTCTAGTCATCCATAGAGAAAATTAAGTGGTATAACAGTTCTTATACATTAACAATATCATAGCTAAAATAAAGTTAAAGGACGACAAAGTTAATAAGGATTGTAATTAGTGAATCAGTGTCACATTTTTTGGTGGCACGGCCGCTTAAGGGCCTTGCACCTCCAGGGTTTTGGGTTTGAATCTCGTCACTGGTCTGTGTGTGTGTGGAGTTTGCATGCTCTCCCCGTGCTTGGTGGGTTTTCTCTGTGTACTCTGATTTCCCACCACAATCCAAAGACATGCACTGCAGCCTGATTGACGCTTCCAAATTGCCTGTAATGCATGGTTGGTTGTGACACTACCCTGATTTGTGCTCCCTGGGATAGGCTCCAGGCCTCCATGACCCTAACGAGTCTTAAAGGATCTGCTTCAAGACTAGCCGCAATATGCTTGTTTTCCCTTTTTCAGACACTTTTATATTCTTTATGCATGGATATAAAGAGCGGTTCTTTTTACTGTGTACTTCCTGCTATACATTAGGTAAGCTAATAAGTTTAATTCTACAGTAACTGCTAAACCATTAGAATGCACTCTTTTATAAGAAATACAAGCTCATTTTTTGTATGTAATCAGCTTATCCTTAACTTACTAAGTTGATTTTGTTGTCATTTTAACTTTATGCGTTGCTTCAGAGAAGTTACCATCCTTGTAGGTTTTGCACCATTCCTGGTTTCTAAACATTAAGTGTACTGTAAGTGATCAGTGATCTTCTGCATTTGATGAAAGGCTTGTTGTTGGGGTTGTTTTAAGGTTATTGAATAAACAGTTATATTGGTTTAAAATGGAAATACATGTTTAATATGCAATTTGAAATGCTGTATCTACAAATGATGCATTATGTATCTTTATTCCCCCTTTATTCAGTTTCATCCATTATATAGGTTCTCCAATGCATTCCACAAATACACACACACACACACACACACACACACACACACACACATGGGCATGTGGACAGATGAAGTAGGACCTCTTACAGTGATGGGGGGTCTATTGTGTCCTACCAGTCATACCTTCTGCACAGAGGTGAGTGATGATCACAATGGGACATTTAAACATCTCGGACAAGGGTGCCAACGGACACCGATGTTTCTGCCTGCTGGGAGAATGATGACACAGTCTATAACGAGGGCACAGGGCCAGACTGCAAGAATCCTGGCCGGTGCCTCCACCCACTCAGCTAAACATGGCTACACCTGGTGGCACCAGGTGTTGAAGGGTGATGTCCTGGCTAGCCTTTCTATTCTAGTCATCATTTGTAATGTAGATGCCTAGCAGAGACCGGAGACTATACTGTTTTTAAACATTCCACAGACATGAGACTAATGAAACTATATTCCTTTTCATTATAATTAAAAAAAAAAAGACAACTTGTGAAATGTAGAATTTTATTTTATTTATGTAAAATATTTGAGAATTTGAGAATATGAATTTGAAAATTTCTTTGGTTTTTTTTTTATTTTTTTTTTTACATCTCACTTTTATGACAGCCTGCACTTGAGCTGACACGGACTCCAAAAGCTGATGATCCATGTTAGATCACATCCATCGTAGTCTCATGCTTCAGTGGAAGAGCTATAGTAAGCCTCAAGAAAAATCTAACCTTTCCAACAGGCAAGTAAACAAATATCACAAGCTTGCTTCAATTCAAATTGTAACTGAGAAATAGTGCAGAATAATGAATGTTCGTGAGAGCGAATATTTCCTTTCTTCGTAGTTAGGACCCCACCGTACTGTACAGTGCCAGTCAAAAGTTGGACACATTTAATTGAATATTTTTTGTTGAGTAATTTATTTTCTACATTCTAGAACAATACTGGAGATTTCAAAACTATGAAATAACACATATGGCATTGGATAAATTAGGTAAAAATGACAACAGTCAGCAGTTACACAAAGGTCAACTGTTCTGGAATAGACCTGGAGAAGACCTTCTTAGGAAGGCAGGACCAAAATGTACCTCTGCTGCAGAGGAGAAGTTCATTTAGAGTTACTGTACCAGCCTCAAACATCACCAATTAACAGCACCTTAGATAAAAGGCTTTACAAAGCATAAGTAGCAGACACATCTCAATATCAACTGTTCAAAGATGATTATTGCATATCTTGGATGCCTTCAGCATTGTTTTACAATGTAGAAAGAAATTGTATTATTTATGTAACTTCATCATATAATCAGCATAGAAATTGGAACGAGTTTAAAGTATCCATAATAAGGAAATTCTGCATGTTGAATGTTATAATATATCCTATAACCATGTACAGTACAGACGCATGCCTACAGTAGCTTCAAGTATTAAATCGGGTGCTTGCCCTTTCCATTTAAAAAACAAATCCAGACCTTCTCACTCCCTCTCACTTTCACCTTTCCTCCCTGTGTTTAACCATAGGTAACTTCCTCACACTTTATTGTTTTTCTCTTCCCTCCTTCTTCCTGTCTCCTCAGCTGATTCTCTCTCTCTCTCTCTCTCTCTATGCTATTTTTAGCCCTGGCTCATTTGGGCCTCTAAAACAAGCAGCTCTGTGGTGGAGCAAATGCACCAGCACGCATGCATGCGCGCACACACACACACACACTCTCCAATGCACTGCATGTGCACACAATTCACACATCTTCCATTGCGTTCCCTGTGTGTTTCTATTTTCCGCTTAGCTAATGATTTTCCATCATTAATACACCTGACCTTATACACATATAAGCGTGGAGGCAGGAAAGCTCGCAAATTCAGGTGCGTTTTCTGCTCTGTCCACCAACACCAAGACATCGACAGTCACCATAATACCTGTTCAATTACACAATTAATGGCCAACTGCTGCATTGCGGGCTTCATTTTATATGGTATATCTCACACCTTTTTGGGCCAAGCAGGAATCGAAAGTTAGAAATGAACACATATAGCGCACATATGTTACCTCTCTACAGGAATTACTGCGACAATATGTTTCCCTCGTGTTCATGGTGATGTTCATAAAGGGTGTGACTGACTGTGCATTTTACAATTATATGCTTATAATTAGTACAATACTGTATGAATCACTTTCTAAAGGGTCGCGTCGCCACCTCACAGCTCCGGGGTTCTTTTCTGTCTTCGGTTTACAGTCTGTGTGAAGTATCACACACTGAGTCTCCCCGTGTCTACTTGGGTTACCTCTGTGTTTTCCAGTGTCCTCACAAAAACGGACCAGTAGGTGGTTTGACTATGATAAATTGCGTGAATGTGTGTATGTGTGTGTGTGTGCACCCTGGGATAGACTCCCACCCCCTATCCAGGGTGTTCTGGGATAGGCACTTTGGCCCTGATCAGTATAAAGCAGGAAATGAAGATGAATGAATGAATGAATGGATTTTTTTTTAGAGCACTCTATCTAGAGTGATCTTCTGAATCTAATACTTCAGTTCAGTTCTATCATAAGACCAGAATTAAATGCAGAATTAAGAACAGAATTCAAATGTTTTGCTAAGCTAGTATCTGTTTCAGTTTCTATCTCAATATAAACCATAATTCAAACCAAATGGAGCAAACTGTCAGCTGAGAATCAAGGGATGCCAGAAAATGTAAAAATAAAATCAATATCAGTATGAAATAAAAATCATTACCTGCTTTATATGAGGAAAGTTTACTCGGAGTACAATACATGGGAATATCTGCCATATTTTAAATAATGTAAACTGTTAGAGTGGTATAAATACAATCATAAAATAACTTGTAATCTGATTGGATGACAGGCATTCCATGAGAGGCGATATATAGAGCGTAACAGCACTGGCACGTGTAACTACAGTATATGTATCACTCCGCATCATAGGTGTTCTAACTGTAAGTTGCCAGCATGGGTGGTACGGTCTGCACTAATGGAATTAAGGGAGAGCAGCTGTTTGCCAAAACCCACATTCAAAACCAGTCACGGAAGCACTTTCAACAAGAAAACACATCTGATAATGTTATTTCATCTTAAACAGTTATGTCATCTTAAAGTTGTTCCGAATTGCCTCTGAATCCACTTTGTTGTTTTGTTGACTAACACAAGCTACAATACAAAGCAGACTATCTTTATGGTATATCTTTAATATCTTTAATATAATATCTTTATAAAAACAAGGCTGAATCCTAAATACCTCTTCGAGCCCTGATCAAGGACACTACTTGGGAAATGGAACAAGGGACTGTACACCATAGTGCACTAGCTTTCCATTTCTTGCTTTTTGGGACTTAATCCCAGAACCCCAAAAGTTAGCTGATATTGTAAATTGGAATAAATTGAAATATAAAGTAAATCTTGTAAGTTTTTCAAGACTGTCCACTACCTGGCTGGTTTATTCTCTTAATCTTTAGGGTACATAAAGATGAATTTAAAACTACAGTACTTTCACCTAAATGGAGTCGCCAGCTGCGCCTGTCCTGGTAGAATATGTGTTTGTGGACCAAAATAAGTGGTTTAATAAACAAATCATAATCACAGGGTTGTGCTCTTGTGCTGAATATAATAATGATAATAATAATAATAATAATAATAATAATAATAATAATAATAATAATAATCGACCACATCACAGCCATGCTGATATTCAGTACAACATTGCGACCTCAGGTGTGATATTTCAATCCAAGAATGTGTTTTTATTATATGCAGGCTAGCTATGATGTTAAACTGAGATTAAAAAAAAGGAGTCAAGGTCACAGAGAGGCAGTGGTAAAGTGCTCGCCCTATCATCCGGAGATCGCGAGTTCGACTCCCAGGTGATGCTGTAGCCTCCCGCAGCCAGGGGCCTAGAGAGAGCTGATTGGCTGAGCTCTTTCAGCGGGGAGGGATGAGAGACACTTAGTGCTCTCACATCCATCGTGGCTGTAAGCCAGTCACGGGCATCTGTGAGCTCATGGAAGTGGAAGGGGCAGATATTGCTGTCCTCCGAGTGTGTTACGCCGCTCCCAAAAGTGCGTGAGTGAGCAGTTTGAAAGAGGCAGTTGGCTGGCGTCATGTGGTACATGCTTCGGCGGAAACACGTGATAGTCTTCGGCCCTTCCTGACTGGTAGTAGTAGCCTTGATGGGAAGTGCACTAATGACAGGTGGGAATTGGACACAACTAAAATAGGGTGAAGATCAGGAAAAATAATGATAAAAAAAAATAAAAATAAAGGGGTGCAATTACTGTATAGAATAGATAACAGGATTTAAATGTAAATACTTATTTTTATATTTAATTTTCTGTAATTATCAATTATGGCAAGGTCAAGTTTGTAGTCAACTGTAATCACTCACGGTTAAGGTTTACACGACGTTTGTAACCTGTGCCAACAAATGTGTGCCTTCTGGCAGCCACATAAATTTGGGTTTGTTATTGGCTGTCCATGGAGGTACGGTGGGCCAGCACTGGACCATGACCCATTTGCGCCTGGATTTTGACTCTACAATTTACTGTGTAGATTTTTTACATGGTGTAGAAGGGTCAGTAAAGGGATGGCAAGCGGGCAAGGTCTATTGACATGCCTGTCATGTGACTTTTTCATGGCTCACATCTCAGTTTTAATTGCTAGTTTTCAGTATGTGTATGATGGTGTGGAAGGATGAAAAGAGACCCCTTCATCTGTCTTATATGACTTGCAGAATTTTTTTCTTTCTACGAGATACAAAGGGGAATGGAGAGTTAGAAGAGATGGTCAGATCTGACATGCCTCACTGTCTATCCTTTCATTAATCCTTTTTGAGGAATAAACCAATGCATGAATGGGTGCGAAGATTGAAGGAGAGAAGGACGACTGTGTAGGAGAACTGCTGAGTCGGATATGCCTGTCCATCTGAGTTGGACATCCGCCATTAGGGAGCCATCAATATTTCACAGCATACTGAGATTCAAGGAACATTCTAGAGCTCAGTGCATTAGCAGGTTGCACCATCAATACACGACACAGAAGCGTATGAGTGTGTTTTGTGTGCATGAAGAAAGATTGCCAACATTTCAGATTTGGCTGTGAGATTTGAGGCTTAGGCCTCTCAAAATTCTATCCTTCAGCTTTTTAGGGTTAGGGTTAGCGTACTTTATTTATCATTTATTATCGTTAATGATAAATAAAGTACTCTTATAAATAATTTAATTAATTCAAACGGTGCAACTTTACCTTTAACAGTTCTTTTTTCTTAATGCTTTTCTTACTTAATGCTATTGCTAATGAATATTTTAAAACATTCACCTCTGACTTCTCTGTTGTCCTTCACATGTCAAGATGTCTCCAACAGTGTGCTAAAATCTGAAATCCTCCCAAATCTCCATTTTAGTTTGGACTCTTTTAGTTTGCCAAGAAACCACATGGATAAACAACACCTCAGTGTGTTGCTCTCTGCTGACCTCAGCCACTTCCTTGGCTCTTTTTTTTGCTCAAAGCACTCGCATTTATATGAACTTGTGTTGAACTTTCTTGTCATAGCAGGTGTAAAACCAAAGACGTCAAGCACGCTTATATATGCTGATGAGACTCCTAGCCGCGGTGAGACATTCAAACAGTGCAAAAGTTTTTAAGAAAGCCATGAATGATGATCTCGAGGTGGCTTGGAGCTCACTGCAGACGTTTCCATGAACATTCAGCAAGTCGACCCCTGAAAATTGACGATAACTTGTCACAAACTTGTGGAGGAGACTCATTTGTCTGTACACACAATCATCCACAAACACCACTTTTACATTACAGGAATTCAGCAGGGAGTTATTACCACATCCGCCATACAGCCCTGACCTCGCTCCAAGCATGTTTAGGCTGTTAAAGGAGTTCCTGGGAGGCTAGCATTTCAGACATGAAGCAGGCAGTCCGGTCATGTCTCTGGAACACTGAGAAAACTTTCTTGCACTAGTTAAACGCTGAGATAAGTGCATTAGTGTAGCAAGGGATTATACAGAGAGATTTTACTCTCATGTCTGTGTTCTGAGATTCTGCACAGTCAAAAGTCCCCGTTTGACTTGAACACCCCTCGTATGAATGTTGGTGAAATCCTTTCTTATTAAGACAAACATCGCACAAACATTATCTCCTGTAGACTTCCATAGATCTTAAGATGAAACCATTAAATTGCTTTTAGAAACTGTAATAAACCTCTAATGCAGCAACATATTAGACACATCTTGGGCAGTTGCAGATTTATTACCACACTTTGGTAAAACCTGATAACGAAGCGAAAAGATTAGTCTCCTGGGACTACTGCACCGTTCTTGAAAACTTCCCGTTATCATGTGTCAAATCATTAATTCCCAAAAACAGATTCCATGAAAAAAACTTACTGATCAATTTATCTTATAGTTTGGGCCTTTAAGTTATACATCCTACACTGCTTAACCTGACAACACTGGGCTTGAGGCAGAAACACACCACGGATGGGAGTCCAATTAGCAAAAGGACCACTAATACATTTCTATTAGATAATCCAAAGAGGCAGAGTGGTGCAGTGGATAGTGTTTCCACGTCACAGCGCCAGGGTCCTCAGCTCGGGTTACTCTTCATGTTCATGAGTTTCACATGCTCTTCCTGTGTCTGTGTATGTGGGTGCTTGTTCTGGACTCTCCGGTTTCCACCCACCAAACATGGCAGTATGTGGATTGGCTCTGCTAAGCTCTTAGGTGTGTGTGAATGTGTGTGCATGATGCACTATGATGGATTGATATATTTTTCATCTGGATCCTTCTTAACCTTGACCATGATAAAGTGGTTACTGTAGATGACAAATTGTAGTACCCAAGACAGGTACAGTAACACAACATACCTGTGGGCAGAAATGTACTTTTACAAAATAAACCATAACACAAACTCCATGTATGCGACTTGGGTTTATTTTCTCCCAAGTGCAAGTCTTTTGTTAAAAAAATCCCCTGACTGATGGCACTTACAGTAGTTAGTAACCTAGTAACCCAATGTAAGTATATATCCAAAGATGGAAACTTCAAAGCACTTTTTGTAAATCGCTCTGGATAAGAGCGTCTGCCAAATGCCTAAATGTAAATGTAATTACTATATAAAAATGAAAAAAAAAAAAACATTACCGTATCAGAAACAAAAAACTTCAACACTGTACTGTATAATAGGATGGGAATCACCAGATCCCCAGGAGACTTGGGGCACAAGGTGGACAGGGTGCCAATCCACACACATATATACATTCACACACTACAGGCAATTTGGGAAAACCAATTAGCCCAATCCTCATGTCTTTGGACTGTGGGAAGAAACCGGAGTACCCGGAGGAAACCCACCAAGCACGGGGCAAACATGCAAACTCCATGCACACAGAGGCAGGAATCGAACCCTGGAGGTGCGAGGCAACTGTGCTAACCACTGCTGATTCGATTTGTATTGCAATTCTGTCATATCACAATTTTTTTTTTAAATCACAGGTCAATGTTAATTTTTTTCAAATTTTGTTACAATTCTGTACTAACTTTTTATAAAATAATTCCATTTTACCACCCTAAATGCAAAAATATATAAAATAAATTTTATTTTAAAAACTCGATTTTGTAGTGCGAAACGTCACTGATTCATTTTCCCCCACATTTCTACTGTATAACATGATGGTCCTGTTTGTGTGATAATAATTCGCCGTCAGTGCTGTATCAGGAGTGTTGAGTCGAAAAGGGTGTACGCATTTGTACGCATACGTTATACGCCATCTTACATCCCTTTCAAAGTTATCAAGCTTAAGCTTCAGGCACGAAAGGAGTCTGATTCCGCAGTGACATATGAGAGCCAGCAAGGGAGGGGAAAGAAAAAGTGAGCGAGTCCAACATTGCATTAAAAGAGGAAATGGATTCAGGAGTGATGGAGCTCATTTGTTCTCAGATTTCGTTAGAAGTTTAAGTCTATAGTGGTCATGTGATATTTTCCACTGACCTGTTTCTTCTTTTTATCCAGTGCCAGTAAGATAAGAATGCCTGGCTTGTGCCAATATTTTTTATGACAGTTTAGGCTTAGGGTTAGGGTTAGGGTTAAAAAATACACAGCTTACATTACACTGATTAGGTAGAAGAAGTAAATCAGATATTATACTTTACATTAGATATCCATTATACATTAGATATAGTTGTAGTTAGCAGGCTACAGTACTTCGCACATTCCCTGGCGAATTACGGGTGTCTTTATGCTGCAAAGAATATCCTGAAGATCTGGAATTTTCAGCAAACCCTTAAATTAAAATAGCTGCACTCATTCATTTAAATTATTTATATAATGATGGGGAAATATGTAACATAAATTAAAAAAAAAAAAAAAAAAAAATCTTTTCAAGGTTAATCAATACATGTAATCTATACATGCAAATTATCTGAAATATTCAAAAATACCCTTGCATTTTACATCTTCTTAAGCTGGACACATTTCATTTTATAAACAAAATAATAAAACAGACACTCTTAAATCTTACAAATAATAGTTGTTTAATCAGCAATTTACTATATGCATAATTATAGCAACTCACCAGTGTGCAGAATTTCTCAGGTGGGTTGCCACACGTGATGCTTGGTGGTTCCACACGTATGCGCATGAACTCCTTCATTGACTGGGCCTTGGGTTGGCACGCATGCTGCTCCCACACTGAGCCCTCATCCGTGGTCAGGAGTGACTTGCACAGCTCGTACTGGCCTTGAACCTGCCCCAGCATGTGCAGGAGGACAAGGAGGAAGAAAGTGGCTCGTGCCAGCATGACAAGCGCCAACCAGGAAACAAGAGAAGGGCCGTCGTAAAATTCACAGGAAAGAGATGTTGGCATACAACAGGAGTCACGTGAGAGCATCTGGTAAACTTGCCACGATCATTGTGTATGAGGTATCTGAATTTGTATTTGAGTTAAGGAATGGTTGGTAAAATAATAACGGAGATACAAATTCAGTGTCAGTTGTAAGTCAAGTCCCTTGTCCATCTCAGGTTCCTGTCCATCACAGCTTCAGAGTCACTGGCATTCTTTGAACGTTCACCAAACTTAATGTTCCTGAAACCAAGACAGTAAGAGACAACTTTACTCTCAGTCCTCTTTAATAAAGAGTTACACATACAAAGAAAACAACTAAGGAGATTGATGAGGGTTAGAAAGCATTATTATAACCTGGCAGGATAAAGAACCATCAAAACAAAATCCTGCATGGCCATGATCAGAGATCACTAGACTAAACAAATGATAGTAAAATATCACAAGTATGTTTATAGTGAAATAAGAGCATATCCACACACACACACACACACACACACAC
>JAOTRS010000019.1:1627924-1638661 GCA_028565755.1 Dinotopterus cunningtoni
CAGCTGATGACCTGAATGTACTGAATGACAAGGTTATTACATCAATGGTGTTTTTGTCCCTGATGGCACAGATATATTCCAGAACTCAATTTGTAAAAGAGTGGTTCTGGGAGCATGGGGAATCATTTTTACACGTGAACTGCCAACAAATGTATGCGCAAATGTAAACAAAGCTAAATCCGGACTAAATAAATTCATTTTCAAACTTATTGAAATTTTCACTCAGTATTACCCAGTAAATTTAAATAATCTCAACAAATTGATTTCATAATACATATTCATTTATATGTCATATTTTGTACGTTTTTTAATAGGTGCTTCAAAGCATTTCCCCAGGATACGATATAATTCTTCAGACATCACTTGATTTGCTATGATACAAGATTTCTGCTATGATATGATGCAATGTGACTTAACTTAGCAGCTTTGCAACTTCAGAATCTGGGCTTAGCTTATTGTTAATTTGCAAATAATGAGTCTAGCAAAAATTACTATTTTAAAAGTATTAGAGTTACAAGCAAAGTGCTATTAGCAAATGATTATTAATAATTATTGTTGTTATTTAATTCATTTCCGTTGTTGCTTTTTAAATTAATGCCTTGCTGAAAATCATTCATCATTACACCCACAGCTTTTAGTGTTCCTGTGTAATTACAAATACATTTCTGTTTTTTCTGCTTAGAGACTCTTTAAGACCCAGATTTGCCATATGTGTTAAGAATAATAAGCGCACAGCACGAACATGTAGCAGAACTGTCTAGGGTATAATGGAGCCACCATTTTTTTCCTGCACATTGCACTGTCTACTTAATTATGTACTACCAGCTTCAACTGCTAGCATTTAGTACTAAATGGAAAGTACCATGTCAGTGTACAATGCCAAAGCAACTTCCATGATAAATGAAAAGTGGCATCTTGTGGCTCCGCCCTTTCCTCTTCATACGAGTTGTGGTTGTTGAATGCCTAAAGGGACACCTTCCAGGTATCAGTAGTACACTATACACATTTCCCTGTTTGAACACTTTACTCACTCGTGTAGTAAGCAAAGAACTGTACAAAAGCTTCTTCTTGTCATACTCAGCTACACTCTAGTATATTATATTATGCTGATGCATTTGTGATGGCAGGGTTAAGACGAATGATGCCTGTTTGGTGCAGATAAAGGTTACTCTTTAACTAATTTTCGACACTGTTTGCACATTTGCACGTGCACTTTATGGTGTCTTTTCTGTATAGGACTTATAGTTTAGCATTAACAGAATAGTTTCTGTTAATTTATAATGTTAATCTGGTTTGTCTCAGGTTTGTTTCATTGTGTACTGAACTGTATGGTTGAAATGACAATAAAAGCCTACTTGACTTGACTCGACTTGATCTTATTCTGAATCCACATTCATTTAATTCATTAAATTTAATGTAATCGAAAACCATGTTCTCCGTTTAACTGTGGTGCCCAGTTATTTTGTTACTCTCCTGTTGAGGTCACTGTGGCAATAATGCAATATTAATCCCTGAACATGGTTTAAAAAAATACCAAAAAACAGTACAGTAAACAAAAAAGAATGCTAATTCACCTTTCCCTCCTGTTACATAATTTTATGAGAGTATTATTATTATTATTATTATTATTATTATTATCATGAATGGTAAATAGCAAATTTCCATCGATAATATAAGGCGCGTTCAAGTCAAACAGGGACTAGTACAGTACGGTGATGAGACACTTAGCGGCAAAAAACATTTGCAGTAGAACATTTGTAGTAAATGTTTGTGCAAACTTTTCAAGAAGCATGGCTGAGATGGCGGAGACCATTGTAGTCCTTTCTGTGAACACTCACAGAATGTAATGCTCTTAGTGGAAAAAACAAAAAACAACAACCTGGTTTAAGCACTAAAGTTGTTCTGTTTTTCAATGACAATACATGACCTCATGCTCATAGCTATTGCCACATCCCCTGTACAGTCCTGACCGCGCTTCAAGCCATTTCCATCTGCTTCTGGGGTGGCCAAGGTTTCAGGTGTGAAGGAGTCATGGCTCTGGTGTACTGAGAAAACTTTCTAAATTGATGGTATCCAAGCACTAGTGAAACCCTGGGATAAATGCATTAATGTAGCATGAGATTATGCTTGCACCATTAGCATGAGTTTTTACTTTTCTAACTGTGTTCTGTTATTCTGTACAATTAAGACCCTGTTTGATTTGAACGCTCCTCGTAATATAAAGAGTTAGCAAGGAACCATTGTTCTGATAACTGAAGTTCAGTTTAGGTTTTACCCTATACATGCACACTGATAATATCAGACATGTGATTGGCAATGGAGGACTTTTCAGTTTTATAAGTCTGTAGTTTTATAAGTTTCAATAAATAAATAAATAAATAAATAAATAAATAACCAAAAAACAGACACTGTTTTAATGAGCACAATGTGGCTGGTTTTCATTCAGTTTTTATCTGTCTACAAATGAAGTTGTGACAAAGGTAGGACGACCAAATCCATCCCATTCCTAACCTTGGTAACTTTCCACACACATTAAATCAATGCAAATAGTAAGGAGAGTATAAGGCCGCTTAAGCTGAGTTTAATGCAGGTTTCAGTACTAGTTTTATAGGACTCTTAACGGTTTCTGATATATCTGGGTGACTTTTCTCTGTAATTCTCTATGTGACATGACAAGCTACAATGTTTCGTCATTACAGCATCTAAAGAGACACTAAAGATGCTGGCATGAGAACACCTCCAGACAAACTAGAGACCTTTTCAGGACATCTTCAGGATCATTAAAGTCCTAAAAATGTTTCGGCTTCAGGACTAATTTCAAACCTCATAACGTCTTTGGGGTGACTTTACAGAGTGTCTTTGGTGTCAAAGATGAGCTAATGACCTTAAGGAGTCTTGATTTTGAGAAATGAGTGCTAGCTCGTACCACTGGATATGAATGGATAACATTTATGACTTGTCATTCCTTAACCGAGTACATAAAATGCTTAGCAATTACAGTTTGCTGTTTTAGCTATATGAGGCATTAAAGTATTGTTTATACACTTTGGGGTGTGCTGTTATCTGAAAATAATCAATACTCAGTGTGGTAACAAGGTCCCACAGTTGATTGTTTTCCTATAAAATTTTAAACAATATTTTCTTTAGTGTTTTACATCTTATATACAGTATGTTCAGAACAGCTATAAAACCAAAATAATGGTTCACTGAATGTTAGTTAAAGTGGCAAGGTGGCTTCGTGATTAGCACTGTCGCCTTGCACCTCCATGGTCCGGGTTCGATTTCCGCTTCTGGGCTGTGTGCATGGATTTGCATGTTCTACCCGTGCTTGATGGGTTTCCTCCGGGTACTTGCCCCTAGTGTGTAAATGAGCGTGTGAGTGTGTATTATGCGTGTATGCCCTGCGATGGATTGACATTCCATGGTGTACTCTGCCTCATGCTCTAAGCCCCCTGCAACCCTGTATACAGGATAAAGCGGTATAAACGACGAGTGAGTGAGTGTTTTTAGCTGCACTAAGTGCTGTGGTAGTAATAATGAAAGTCTGTTAGTAAAAAATAAACTTCTGTATGTTTATGTTTGTTTTCACTAAGCATGAGTAAAACTTATGCAGAAGGTTTGGCCTAATTTATGAATGGAGAGCAGAACAGGAAATTTGCCTGATAAGCTGATAAAGTTAAACTTTTTGTACTTTTTCTTCTAGTAGAGAAGAAGGCTTGCAATCCCATAATCCCTCTTGGTAACTGGTTTAGAAATCGAGGACATTAAGGAACAGGAAATTCAGTGCACTATACTGTATGGTGATTGTACTGGAAATGTAGTCAGTAGGACTCGCCCCGTCTCTCTCGCTCTCTCTCTCTCTCTTCTCTCTCTCTCTCTTTCTCTCTACTCCGCATAGCGGACGACAGCGCGCGCGCGGGGTGTGTCGCGTCCCCGGTACAGTAAATACGAGTTACTGCAAGATAGAACAACGATCAAACGCTGATTTAAAAAAAAAATAACGCCATCACTTGCACATCACCGGAGACGCGACTTTGGAGCAACTTTGAAGCGCCGTCGCATAAGTGACAGCTCGGTGTGGTTCATCCGCTAGAAGCGTGTGGGATGCGGGTGGACCGCAAACCGGAGTGTTTTCCCCCACTGCAGTAGGTCTGGGTCAGGTTTGTTACCGTATAGTTCGTAGTTTAGCAGTACTTACCGGACGCTTTTGCGCGAGACTCTTTCCATGTGGCGCGTTCTGGCAGGTGCGCGCGCCCCGGTGTCCCCCCCTCTCTCTCTCTCTGTCTCTCTCTCTTTCTCTCACGTGCGCTCCGGTCTTCCCCCGTGGGAAAAAGATGCTTTTCTTCCTTGTTTGTTTGTTGCTTCTTTTTTCCCCCCCGTGAAAGCAGCACTCGAGTGTTCTCCCAGGAAGATGCCCTACTTCCGAACGCGAGGAGCCGTGAATCAGATGCGGGAAGAAGGCGCAGCTTCCCAAAGTCACACGCCGGAGTTTCCACGCGCCCTCCTTTGCTCTTCCCGACTTTAAAGGAACGGATTTGCCCCGCGCGCTCAAGGGCAACATAAGAGAGAGAGAGAGAGAGAGAGGAAAAGCATCGCGAAAAATCTCCCTCCCCTTTCCCCTCCCTCTCTCTTTCCTTCTCTCCATCCCTCCCTCCCTCCCGCTAATCCGTTATTCCCCTATCACACACACACACACACACACACACACACTCTCTCTCTCACTCTCTCATCTGAGCCGCTTTTATCCGCGCGCGCTCTCACTCACGGAACCACCCTGAGCGCGCGCGGGAAAGGCTGGCAGCGGCACTTAAGCGCGTGCGAGCAGTTTGACTTCACTTTTGCTATATTGTTTCTTTTTCTTATTATAAGACAACAAACAAACATCATGACTTTGTTCAGGACAGTAGCTTCATTTTCAAAGATCTCAACGGGTTTCACATATAGTTGTAAAGTCTATTGTTAAGCCAATTAAATATTTTATTTTGCCTATTCCGATCTTTTCAAGTTTCAACCAACATTCTGAGATTTGCTTTAGCATTACTGTTTCATTTTTACAATAATTGCGATAAATTACTTATCCTGTGTCAGCACGTGGCTTAATGGTGCATTGTCATCTTGCACCTCCAGGGTCCGCAGGTTCTCCCAGTGCTTGGTGGGTTTCCTCCAGGTACTACGGTTTCCTCCCACACTCTCCCAAAGACATGCGGATTAGGCTAACTGGCGTTTCCTAATTGCCTGTACTGTGCGAGTGAATGTGTGTATGTATGTGTGTGTGTGCCCTGTGATGGATTGGCACCCCATCCAGGGTGTACCCCGCCTCACACCTCGTGTCTCCTGGGATATGCTCCAAGTGGTATAGACGATGAGGAAGTAAGTGAGTGAGTGCTTATCCTGTGTAGGGTCACGAGAGGCCTGGATCCTATCCCAGAGAAATCAGGGACACCCTAGATGGGTTGCCGTGCCATCACAGGGCACATGCACACGCACACACACACACACACACACACACACACACACACACACACAGTCTATCCTACTGTATAATGTTGGTGGGAGGAATCTGGAATACCTGGTGTTAACCCACAAAGCATGGGAACAGCATGCAAACTCCACACAAACCAGAGGCACAATTTGAAGGCAACTATTCTACCCAATGTTGCCAACTGCACATTTTAAACATAACGTTTTATAAACAAATTAATCATTTTAACGTGCCAGGTTTATGGCGTAAACTAACTATTATAACCAGGATAGGGGAAAATACTCCACAGCCTAGGCTAGTGTCGTACACAATTAAATGTACCTTAAATAAAAATAAATAAGATCTATTGTGGCCTATTTTCTAGTTAGAAAAAAAATTCTGGGACATGAAAGCAGCAGTACACAAATCTGTTCTCTAACCAATGTTTTTAATCAGGGAAATGAGGCCTAATGTTGGTGAAATAGATCAAATAGATGGAGTAATGGTGTATCTGGCGTCCAGCTGGCAGGCTGAGAAATACAACTCTAGTTCCTAATGTTAGTTGGTATAATATTTTTTTTATTTGTGCATTAGGCTAAAGTGAATATGTATGATAAATAGAAAAGCTAGCATGGGCAGCAAATCATGGGCTCACTCTCTCTGCAGCATCGATTTCTTGCTTAATAGTAGAAACAGAAAACCTAAATGTGCTTACCAGCTAGCACAAAGTATGATGAATAGTGTAGGATATTACCTTATCAAATCCGTTAAACACTACATAGTCTACAGTGTAACAGCTGTAACTGTTCGACCCATTACCATCTATTTGTTTTACGTAAGACAAGTTTGTGCATTTGGTACTTCATGATATCTCATATTTCAGATATAGTACGTCTCAAATATTCTGCCCATCCCTGTAAATGACAATACAGTCTATATTCTGCTGGTATAACTTTTACCTACATCCATCATCTTCTCTTATATAACAATTTATATCAGGCTTTATATTGAGCAATATTATGGATTAAGATTTGTTTTTAATCCTGGAGAATAAAGGTAACTAAATATGTCTAAAGATTTCATGCTGTTTGCTGGTACTTGCATTTCATCATTGTGTTCCTTGTTTTTTTTGTCACTTCACTCTTAAGGGTTTTTCAGTTTTTTCTCTTTGTAGAACCTTAATGCAGATCCCTTGAAAATCTTTTCGTACATGTGCTTTTTTGATTAAGCAAATTTGATACGATGAGAGGTGTTCGAGTCAAACTGGGACTTGTTGATGAATTTCTCATAAATAAATAAGTAAAACCAATTCACATTTACAGAATACTTCAAGCACATTTGAACCGTGCAAACATTTTGAAGGAGACCGTATGTCTGTGAATGACCATCCCAGCTAAGGTGGCTTGGAGCCCGCTGCAGTCGTTCCCACGGACCTTCAATGAGTGGAATGCCTGATCCTTGAAATGCAATTTTGTCGGAACTGTACACACAATCATTCACGAACACCACTTGCACATTACAGGAACTGAGCTGGGTCACATCCCTCATGTCTCACCTTGCTCCAAATGATTTCCACATTTTTGGGCTATTAAAGGAGTTCCTGGGAGGCCAACATGAAGCAGATTGTCTGATCATGGTTCTGGCATTCTGAGAAAACTTCCAACTTTGATGCTATTCAAGCACTATTAAAATGCTAGGATAAGTGTATTAATGTACTGTAGCAGGGGATTATATAGAGAAATAAAGAGAGTTTTATAGTTTCATAACTGTGTTCTGTTATTCTGCACAATGAAAAAGTCCTGGTTTGATTTGAACACCTCTTGTAATATTACTTATGTGAAGACTGCACATTTGGCAGCACATTAGTAATACTCCGCACACTACCACGGTAAAACTGCTTTTTATTCAGGGTTCATGCGTAGTAGTCATTACAAAAACTCTGAGTAAAGAATGTTGTCAGAATGCTGTCATAGCCGGTATAGTATCTGCATCCTTGTTTCAAAGCCTGCCGTATTGTGCCGCATTTATACAGCAGCCCGGACTGAAGTGTACTGAACAATCTGTTAAGTTTGGACTTAAATCTCTAGGGACATCAGAAAAAAAAACCTTCATCCGCTCGTTTCTGATGTCTGAAGGCTGGGTTATACATCTGCATTAAAGCACATTTGCAAATTTGCATTGCAGAGAGGGTGAGATGTGCGTGCTTACAAAATCCTTATAGCATGTAGTGTGTACAGTATATACAGGGCTTCGCGTTAACCAGCTGAATTGCTGATTGGTTGAGGAGGGAAGGTGTGTTTGGTTGTGTCCCCAGAGGCATTGCCATTTCTTTTCTATATTTTTGTCAAGGGTCTTAAAGTAATATTGCCAATATAATGGTTTAATCTGACTGGCAACTTGGCATTGTTCCTATGCAGCACTGTATTGAGTGCAAAGCATCTGGAAAGTGCTGAGGTGTAGCGAGGTGAGAGAGACAGAGATGTTGCTGCAGCTCTGCTTGTCAATGTGGGCACAAAATGCATGCTGACAGATGACCGTATTTTAGTCATAGTTATGTAATTAAAAAAAAAATCTTAATTAAATACATAGTTGTGATAGTTAGCATAAACTAACATGAGTAAGCGTCTGTTAAAATTTTCATGGCATATATCACCAATAGGCCATTCACCCATTACAACACAAAACATTATTCCCAATGTTGGCCCCCAGGGCATGACTCCACAACACCTCTGGGGTGTGATGTGGGATCTAGCACCAGGACGTTGGCAGTGGATACTTTGGGTGCTATGAGATGTTAGGGGAGGTCTCAATGGATCAGACTGCTGCATCCCATGGGTGCTTGATCAGATTGGGATCTGGGGAGTTGGGCACTAGGCATTCTGGTGGTCGGTTGGCTTATTAATGCATTCATTATCTTATCGCTGATGCATTTATCTTCGATACACATTATCCATAATCATCTTGTTTATTTCCTGTGAAGAAAATTAGAAAAATCCCTAATGCTCCTTCATGTGGTCACCTGATAACATGGTATTTCTTATTCTTGCCATTATCACATCCACTGCTGCGTTCCTTTTTTTATTCTTTCTGCAGCGAAACGTGAGACTTTTGTTCGGTTTTTCATTTTCTGACCCCAGTGAAAATGTAAACCCATGCAGTCACCTGCGCAGGATGCCCTCACATGTTTACAGGAGTCTTAAATCCAGTGGAACGCTGTGTGAAGATACAACCTGATCCTTATGAAAGATGTAGCTCTTTACTATGTATGAAACCTTATGTTTTATGTTTAGCATTAGTATTTCTTGATGTTTTGGAAAAAAAAATCAGAACAACCTAAAGTGCTGTAGGTGAAAAAGGATGTAATGACAAAGCAAAGAAATGTCATGTTTTCTAGTATTCTAGGCCGGTAGTAGTGTGTGATTTTAGGTGCTCTTTAAATATGGTCCGTGTTTCCAAATGCTGATTAATGCAGGTGCTGTTGTGCTGTTCTACTGTCTCAGTTTCACAACGAGGCAGGGATCTTCAAATAACCCACAATCAATAAATCACACACATGCACGCACACACACACACACACACATTTTACTCTTATATACAATCTAATGTACACTAATGTGCTCTAATTTTCTAAAAGCACAATAGCAATGGCACATATTTTTCATTCTGATCTGTCGACTTTCTCGTAGCATATCTCTAATATTTTGTATAATATTTCAACTAAATCTTTCAGGTACTCATACAGACACAAAGAGCACCCGAGGATGAGATTGGATCTGATTGGATATCAGCTGATATTCTGAAACTCAGAGCTTGGATGTTAAAAGGAAAAAGTAAGAATGGTGCCCCATTTACAGTACTCGCAGACCTAGAGTCTGCTTCTAATTGGACATCAAATGCATTTGTACCCAATGCTGGAAGAATGAATTCAACCTTGCAGAAAAAATGATACGATAAACACATCAATTTAAAGCTGAGGATTTTACAGTGTAGTGATGCATATTATACATACTGTACTAGGGTATAATATTATGAAATGGTTTATTTCTTATGCATGTAATAGAGAGAAAGTGAAAGATGTTTTGTGTGTGTGTGTGTGTTGGTTAGTTGACTTGGAAGCTGCTCTATGTCTTGGACTGGGAGTGTTGACAGGAGCGGTGTTTCCGATCGATAGTTCGTCCTTGTTGTGTCTGAATGGAAAGATTTCTACATCTTTACTCTGCTGCACTCAGCCAATCCTCAACTAATGTCGCAGACTGATTATTTATTTATTTATTTATTTTTTAGCAGTTTGGTATTGACCTTTTGCATACACGTGGCTAACAAAATATCAGTTGCAACAGTACATCGCAAAAGTGCCGCTAACCAACATTAAGCTACTATGTACTGTATTTTCATTGATAATAACGTCCAAGGGGTATTTCAGAGCCAGAAAATTAACAGAAAGATTACCTGCTAGATTATTTACTAGATTATTTTCCCGGATTACCAGATGGATTGTCGTACAGATGAAAGCGTAACCTAGCAAATATTAGCTTCTGTTATGCTGATTATTTTCATATGTTGTATGTTGTGGAGGACTTCACAAGTTATTCAAAAAAGAAATAAGCGTGTGAAAATGGATAAAGAACAATATAAGGATATTAATTTACAGAAGTTTATCAATGTGATCAATGTTGCATTTTGTAGTGTGTCTGTACTTTAGCGTTAGCTCATACATTGCTTCTGTTGCAAATAACCCGATGCTGTGGAATATTATGTCCCATTTTATGCTACATAAAATGATATGTGGGTAATGTTAACTAATACTGACATTACAAGCTTTCTAATGAATAGCTAAGTAGCAGTTCTGGGGTTGAATCCCAAATAGCGTAAATTGCAATGCTAATGCACTACCCAGGGTGTGCTAGACCTTGATCAGGGGCTAGAAAGAGATTTGCCATTCAGGTTTGTGTTAGAAGCTAGTTTGCGTTGTAGCTCGAAACAAAACACGGACGATTTAGAGGCAATTCAGAACGACTTAGATGTAATTACTAAGACGACAAAGTGTTGATTAAGATGACAGCACTACCAGATGTGATTTCTTTCTGAAAGTGCTTCTGTGGCTGGTTTTGAATGTGGGTTTTGGTGCTGGCATCTATTCAATTCATTTTAATTTTATTTGTATAGCGCTTTTAACAATTGTCATTGTCGCAAAGCAGATTTACACAATCAAAAGAATTATTTAAGTTTGTATGGAATGTGAATGTGTATGAATCAAAATGGTCAGATAGTCCCTG
>JAOTRS010000019.1:1694328-1699328 GCA_028565755.1 Dinotopterus cunningtoni
GATTTTATTTATTTGTCAAATACACAACCATACCTAGTATGATACAACTGATTGTGACCTAAAAAAGAAAGATTACTCTACGATTAAATTAATTGCACTGGAGAGTACAATTGAATTAAGAATATAATTTTTCACTTAAAGTAATTTAAGATTTTTTTATTTTATAAAAATTATTACAATATTTACGAAAGTTACTAAAATAAAATAGAATTAAATGGAAGGGTTGGAATTAATCAGGATTTACACACTGTGCAGAATTTTCTTTTAAACTTGAATAGAAATGATGATACTTTTTTATTACCTTGTTAATATATTTTTATTATAATTTGAGTTCTAGTACAGTTTATTTTTGGGAGTGGGAGGTATTCAGCACTGTATAAGGGAATTTTGTCAGTGTAATTTGGAAACCCTGACTGACACCAGACAGATGATTTTTAATTACCGCTTTTTTAGTTGTTTTGTTTTGCCCAGAAACGGGCCCAATTATAACGCCATACAGCAGTAGTAAAGTTCTGTTTTGCACCAGGATGGTAAACCCTTCTGCAGGCCGTTATACCAGTAGTTGATACAGTAGCTTGTGTACGTCTGTGTGCTATATGTCTTTAATATATTAGTATACTTGCATATGATATAAAGTTTGCTGAGAGCTGGACAGTTTACCTGATCAGACTCAAAACTATCCATTCAGTAAATCCTATTAGTCCTGCAGTGGACTCGAGTCTTCTAGGTTTCAAGTTTTAGCTTTTTAGGAAAAGTTCAACAGGATTAAAAGTCAGCAAAACGTCTCTCCATATATGCTGTGTGTATTTTAATGGCCATGTAGGGCTAGTGCTAAACGCAGGCTATATTCCTAGCATTTTTGAGACTGTGGCTTTACTCTAAGCACTCATTTAGTCCAGTCAAACCGAGGGCAGACTAACCACACCAAGAGATGCAGAAGCAGGGGATGTACAGCAGCCACTAGTACAAACCCAGTAAAACTGTGGAGCACCATGGACTTTAAGTGCTTATAAGGAGGAATTATTATATATCTACTTGTGGGTGTGTTTGTAGTGTTTCCTATTTGTGTGCACATGTCTGTAATTTTGGGTCGAAGTTCCTTTGCACATCTTTTGCCGTGTTGCTGTCTAAGCTTAATGTCGTGCGTCTCTTTAGTAATCTCTTTACCCGTCTGAGTCCGATGTGCACCAACAAGGGAACATCCAGTGTTTTGAAACAGACGACCTAATCCCATTCTATCTCTCTCACCATTTCATAACGGTGGGGCTGTGCGCATTGCTGTGATTCAAAAACACTCCAAGTCAAAGCCAGGGTGTGTGTGTATGTGTGTGTGTGCGCGTACGTGTATGTGCACAAGCCGTCATTTCAACCACCAACAGTGCATTTTTAAATTTATATTTAGGGGAGAATAAAATTCACCGTGGTTGTGGCACTGGGGGTTTTTGCAGTTAAGCAGAAGAACAGAAATAGAGTGTGTGTGTGTGTGTATGTGTGTGTGTCTGTCTGTGTGTGTGTGTGTGTGTGTGTGTGTGTGTGTGCGCGCATGACGGAATGTGGAACACTACATAAGGACAGGAGGTCCACCCTGTTCAGACACGCCTGCGAGTGTGTTTGATATGTGTGCGTGTGTGTGTTTGCATGGGCATTCAGAGGGGGATGGGCTCACACAGGAGTGTGTGCATGAAGAAGAAAGAGATGCCTCATGGTCCTTGCGAAGCACACGTACGTTTGCGTAGCAATGCCGACAAGGGGTTTATGGGTAAGTTTCTAGTGGGTTGAAATGATCAACGGGTTGTGTGTGTCTACCATGCTGGTCAGGACGCCGATTGGTTGAGCAAGATTCATTTTGACCAAAAGCTCAAAACGCATTACGGTGTCTTGGTTGTGATTTAGGTCACGTCACTGCACTTCCTTTACTGTGGAATTATTATAATACAAAGAAGGTTACGCTTCCTGTTGTACCAATTTTTTCTTCATAAAGTATTCACAATCAGCTTTTTTCCACACAACACAAAGAGAATAGCATTTCTTGGTCCACTACACTTGTTTAACCTGACTAATCAATCCAAATGTCAACTATCCTGTCGATTTTAACACCTAATAGCCTTGTAGCACCGTATCAGTGATTCCAAGTGAAGTCATCATAAAACATAGTTTATCAGTTAAGACCATTTGATCATTTTACTGATTTTATCCACAGTTACAGACAAGCCATCAATAAGCACTGTTATTAGGAGTGCAGCTGTTTTGATGATCTAATCTATTAATAAACTAATCTCTCAAGTTTCCTTTTTTTTTGACTAATTGAGTGATTTTAATTAGTTGGATTACTTATATATATATTTTTTAAAGTAACACTTCTCCAGCACTTTTACCCAGCATCATTGAGAAACAAATCGCTACCTGAAATTCAGTTTTAACAACATTTATCAGATCTGTCACATCATGTGAATATTATAAAGTTCACCTTGTCAAACATCAGGACGGGGACAAAAATTTTGAAACCCGGACAGAACTTTAAAAACATTAGTTTTAGGATCCAGTTTTGGCTATGGTCCCTCGGGGCAGGGCTCCACAATGCCTGTGTGGTGGGGGGGCGGGGTCGATCAGATTGGGATCTGGCGAATTTAAAGGTCAGGTTGGTGAACTTCGACTCTTTGCCTGCTGGACCCTATGTGCTGTGGTGCATCCAGCAATGACGACTTCTGAAATTTGTGCTGCATTGGGTTTTCTGCGGGATCAGACCAGACAGGGAGGCCTTTGGGCCCTGCGGGCATGGGTGGGCCTAGTGTGTCTATGATCCTATGGGTGTTCATGACGTGACGGTTGCGATAATGTTATGACGGATGCAATTCTTACCAGACAAATATAAAATAATTTGCTTGTGCTACTCCAAAGCTTATCTAAAAATTATTTTATTTTAATCGCCTCCACATTTCCTTCTCTGTGTGTATTCGACTCTGAGTTATACACTCCGTTTTCAAGGCCTAGTGTTCTTCGTTAAATGCAGGGGTGAATGGGGACAGAAGCATCTTCGATCCACATTCTGATGTGGTCTGGAGCACATATGACCAAAGTGTGTCTCAGTGCATCCTGGACAACAAAGAAACAATAATAAAAAAAAGTTGCCCTGGCAGGAAAATATGAAACTGTTATTTATACTCAATGTTAGTAGAAGTGTGTGTTGAAAATGATGTAAGGTGTGTAAATGATCCAAGGTTCAGTTTTTGATTCAGAATTGATTCACATTTTTTACATTATTTAGGTAAACGTTAAACATCAAATGGTCTGAAGTCACAAATTCCTTTAAAAAAATATTGTGTTTGCAGAAAATATAAACTCTGCCTTATTCTGCAAAGTACTTGCAAAATACTTTTGTATAACAGGAGTATCTCTTTTTCTTCTTCTTTTGTATTTATGGCAGGGTTGGTGCGATACTGCCACCTACTGAACTTGAACGTGGAGCAGAAGATTGTCAGATCGCTTTATATAAGACATGATATTTAAACAATCAACAACACAAATTACATGACATTTCATTGTTTATTAGATACATTAAGTTGGTTTTTAATACTTCAAATCCTGTATGAAACATGCTGAAAAACTGAAATAAATTTTTTACAAGCAGACCACACGATTAAAGATGTGTGAAACAGGGCATGCAGGTACATGATTTGTAGGACATTTCTGCAGACATAACAAACATGTGTGAAAGCTTTTCTCCTGCAGAACTAGTATACGAAACCCTAATCATGAGTGATCACACAGGGTACATTCAGAACGGCAGACGTGAACACCTACAGTATGTGTCTCAGCTGTTAGCTTGTGATCCGATCACTCAATATGCACATTTATGCCAGGTGTCAACAAGACCCTTGGGATCTACTTCACTGTGAACCAAAATCAGGATGGCCTGACCCACAAATAGATGTTGTGTATGCTTTATGGTCATTAAAGAATGTCTTGATTTATCCATAGCACTGGGATGAAAAAAAATACTTATAATTGAAATGATGTAACTAGTTTTGCTGCTCAAAGGGGACGATGAGTGTCCCCTGTTTCTCACGTTCTCATAAATAAATGACTGCAAATTGAAATATTAGTCAGTGGAGTGTACTGTATAGACTTCCCACACTTGTGGTATTGTTTTTCTCTGATGTTGATCTCAAACATTTTACATTTCCTTCGACTTCCACAGTCCGCTCCTCGACACAGAACAACATGGTCGAATTCCGTTGTTTTCTAAACCGTGTATGTTTCTGACAAGAACAAAACTAAAGTTGTTTTAGCGCTAGTGACGGGAGTTGGTAACCATTACATAATCAATGATCTTGTTTAAGTAAACCAGCCGATAGCTGATTAAATGTAGGTTTTGATAGGGTTCCATATAGTTGTTGATATAGTCCATTACAATAGGTCTTGGTCGTTGTAAATTTTCCTCTCATGCACACAGACCGAGAAGTTTGTCACCCGGCACGCGAGTACAATGTAAGTCATCAGAAAGTTCCACAACCCTTGTTCCATTAAAAAAAATGCATTCCAAAGTTCAGCTGAGACACTTATAAAGCTTCTGCAATCCCGCTGAGCTAAATCAAGCTGGAATTTAAAAGTTACTAGTACAAATTTAACTATTTTCTTTTCTGGTTAGCCAGAAGGCTATACAGCTAGTTCCTGGTTAGCCATACACAACTGTGTTGTGACAATGCCGTGAGCAGCATTATTATAAGCATAATGTGCATTTCCACTACAATACATAAGTTCCTCAAATGCCCTGAAAAAAAAACAGGCAACATGGCGTTTAAAAGATTACAATTTGTTGCTGTTGTTCATAATCAATTGCTTGAAATGCACACGAAACAAACCAATCGGCGACTAGAATCGATAAACGTCCCATCAATACTTAGGTCGTTTTCAGACTCATGTTTTTTTTTTTGTTTGTTTGTTTTTTGTTCTTTTTTCCTGCATGTTTAGTACGAATGGTGTGAAAAGCTGTATGTTTT
>JAOTRS010000019.1:1708101-1726472 GCA_028565755.1 Dinotopterus cunningtoni
TATATATGAAAGGAGTTATCTGGCTTGACTCTCTGACTCTTTCTCCGTGTTGCTTACTTGCTTGCCTTGTCTTTCTCTTGGTCTTACTTTTGTGCTTCTGTTTCTACTTGGTGCTCAAACAGCATGTGCGAGATGCCTCTAACTGAGCGGGAAAAGGAGATCCTCAGCAAGACCACGCCTCCGGATAGCTTGACGAACATCTCAGAAGAGGAAGTAGCGCCGCCCAAACCTCCTCTACCTGGGTTGAAATTAGCAGAGCACAGGTGAGATTGTGTATGTGTGGATGTGCGTGTGTGTTAGATTTTTTTAATTCATAACAGAAATCAAGTAGCAAGACAGAACTTGTGAGCATTTCAGTTCACAAAAAAGGTTAATAGCAGTTGTAATAAGACCAAAGGTTTTTACTTTTGGAAAATAAAAGCCCTTGTCTTATTTCTCTTTATTTCATGTGCAGCTCCCCTGAATGAGGTAAATTTATTAGTATGTTTGTTCTAGAATAGTAGTCGAGGACCTAGGCGTCTAAGTGCTGTAGTGTATACTGAGGAGTCCGTCCTCTGTCTCACACGTGAAAAAAAGGAATCTTATGATGTTGGTTTCATATTGCTTTGACTACAAAATATTTTCTGTAGTAAGGTCATATACAGTACTGTGTGAAATTCTTGACCCCTCATTTCTTCATATTAAGTTAAATTAAATGATGGATATTAGATTAAAGAAATGTGAACAAATGTTTTACTGCGACAGGCTGCAAAGTGCCTAAAGATACAATTAAAAAATTTACCC
Source organism: Dinotopterus cunningtoni (assembly GCA_028565755.1). NCBI lineage: Eukaryota > Metazoa > Chordata > Actinopteri > Siluriformes > Clariidae > Dinotopterus > Dinotopterus cunningtoni. The sequence continues at coordinate 1,708,885 of JAOTRS010000019.1, forward strand.
TCATTTAGCCTCTCATCTGTTCCAACCACTCAGCATTCAGCATCACCAGTATACTAATCACAGGCCTGATCATCTGTCATCATCTGCACTTGTTTCTCCCAAGTTCATGCCTCAAATTAGATTTTTTTTTTTTTTTTTTTTTTTATGCTTGACTGATTAATGATTGATAAGGTACAGCGACTGGACTAAACGTGAGAGCCAAAAAAGTCCTTCAGGAAGCTTGCAGAACTATTCCTCATGACTACATTAAAAATACAAGAATGTCTGGCTCTTTGGAATCAAAATATGAAGTAAGGAGGAGTGGATTAGGATTTGCACAGTACTGTACTGTACATTATAATAAAATATACATATTGGTACATTTAAATATTGAACATTCTGAAACTTTTTTATAAATTATTTTATTTAGTATTTTATTATTTATAAAAGAATTTTCATCACACTGATGCGCTACAGGCTATGTAAAGCTGGCGCTTGTAGGCCGGTCATCCCAGAATACAGTAAGTCTTCACTATCAAGCGGCACATTTTATGATACCCACGACCCCTGAAAGTGAACTGCTTACATGGGACCCTAAACCTTGCAATCTGTTGACAATCTCTGTTCACTTGCAAGCAACATTTAATCCAAAGCAAATGTACGTGCAAACAGGGCACCCCAGTTAGTGTCAGCGTCACCATGACAACAAAAAGCCCATGAGTCACATGGTGTGTAACAGCTTTAATTCAGCATGTTAGCAGAGTGTTCAAACACCTAACTTGTTTTAACAAGTCATAAATGATGTCATTCACTGTAAGGCTTACTCCAAATGTCCTCCGTAAAGAAAAGGCCAGGAGATGTATTCATGGTCTGCATCACTGAGCTTCATAATTATAGGTGGCTCTTGTAATATAAAGTCCAATGATATGTATATAATTCACCTTTTTCAGTTTGTTGGAACTGGCACAGGTATGTTCAGTTTTATCTAAGTTTAATAATGGATTTTTAGGTTGTGTGAATGTTGTGTCTCGCATAAGAATTCACTTCTCTTGAACTTTTTCGATTTTTTTATAGTTTTATAACATGGAAAAGAATTAGACTTTAGTGATCTGAGTTTATTGCAATATCTAATATTTACAGGTGCAAAATATTTCTATTGTAACGCAAAACGTGAAGATTACTTGTTGGTTGTATAAGTAATCTCCCTGGATCAATACTTAGTAGAGCCACATTTGGCTGCAGTTCCCACTCAAGGTCTTTTGGGATGCATCAGCTTTGCACATCTGCATCCTGATATTTTTTTCCCACCTCATTCTTCCTGCTGACTTTGCTTAAGCACTATCAGATTTGACAGAGACTGTTGGTAAGCGGCATTTTTCATGTTTTGAGACAGATCCCAAATTAGATTTAGGTCCGGGCTTTGCCTGGGCCATTTTTGCACATTCATACAGACTCTTTGGTTTTTAACCAACCAGGTGTAGATTCAGTAGCATTGCTCAGGAGGCAGAGGAGGATTGTCGTCCTGTCGTCCATATCAGACGTAGTGAAACAGGATTTCTTCTAGCATTGAGTCTAGGGTTGGCTGCATCCACATTGCTTTCAGTCCTGACCGGTTTTCCATTTCCTGCTAATGAAAAGAAACGCCACAGCCTGTGGCATTAGCGTCGATTGGCAGTGTCGGGTTTTCAGAACTAATTTGGGGAATTCTCAACAATGGCTAAACTCATGCAGTCACAACTTTATTTATAGATTATGTGTGCTTTTATTACTTCAATATTATGAGATATTTATGTAGATTAATGACATAAGATCCCACTGATGCCATTTCATTTCCAGGTTATGAAAAAACTAAATAATAAAGGGGAGTGGGTGAATTCTTGTGCATTGCAGTGTTTAGAATATAATTTGATTTGTAATTGTTTTTTTTGTTGTTGTTTTTTTGGTTGCTGAGCTTAGTCTCCATGCAGACACTTATCATGGTGTAAAACATTTGTTTGCAAGAGAGATCCTAGTAATGGATCTAGTAGTAGGCAATTTTCAAACGGCACTGCAAGGGAGCAAGTGGACATGCAATACTGAAACATACATCAGAAAAAGGAACATCTGTTTGTTTAGTGTAACTCTGTGCTTTGTGTGTGTGTGTCTTTATCTCACTGTGTATGCGATGGTTTGTACTGTACATGTCATTTCCCTCTTTCTCACTGTCTTCCCTAATCCGCCTGTCCTATTTCTTGTCATCATGTATTATCTTAATTGTCTTTTTGTCCTCTGCCTACAACCCTTTTTCTTTCTCTATGTGCTCTGGACGCCTTTCATCATTGCGCTCATCTCTCTACGTCTCTCCGTCATCGTTTGGTCATCCCTGTACCAGGAGCAGGATGCAGTCATGCTTCAGTCCTGTGGTGACGGAAATGTATGTCAGTCAGTTGTGCGCTCAGGGTGCATTATGAGATCGCACGGCCTTGGCCTCCCAATTGGATGGAAGCCATAATGTGCATGTGATTATATGGCAGTGTGAGAGATTGTACATCGTAGAGTGTCGGCCAACCTAGAAAAGGCTTGTTTGTAATGAATTCGCATGATCAACCATTGTCTAACCCTCTTGTGCCTTCTTAATGGTCTGTGTTCACCACCCTTTGCTTCCCTAGTTATTGGCTGAGAGAGTAAGGCATGTTGGATTGTCAGAAGTATCTGGAAAAGCACTATTGTGTGTGTGTGTGAGAGAGAATGGGATTGATTTTCAGTCCTCAGCCCTTGCTTACTTTCCTTTGCGTAAGTGATGATCTAGTCACTTGACCTCACTACTTGATAGAATTGCTAACACACTGATAAATATTTGCTCCTCAGCCCTCCTGCTCTGCCTCCAAAGAAGCGCCAGTCTGCCTCCTCGCCCACTCGCATAGCCGTGGTAGCACCCATGAGTAGAACGAACTGTGGCCTTAACCTGCAGCATGGAGCTCTCAAACAGGTACAAACTAGAACTGACTTTATAACTCTTTAACTTTAAACCCTTTACTTGTTGCCTTGTGGAGTGACCATTTACAATTCTCCTTAACTGAGTCAGACCCTAATCATTTATAGGGTTTGTGCCATACAGTTGTCTTTAATTAAAAGTTTTTGGGGTTTTTTTAAAGAAGAGGAATTGTAGTTGGCTCTACTTCCCATAATATAAACAAATTATCATTTGTTATAATAACTTTTCTTCATTCCAGACTCTCAATTTGTAATTTATCAGTCTACCACTTGGTATTCTTAGAGAAGTACATACCAAATCGTGACCTTTGTCTTTCAAAATAACATGATTTCTTAATCTTGACTGATCTCTTGATGTCCTGGCCTTGATTTCTTGTTTATTCAGATCAATAAACTCATTCCGGTCCTGTGGGCTAGAACTCTGTTTGCCCCGGTTTAAACAGTGTGTTGTTGTTGTTGTTGTTGCTTGTCGTTGGCATGATAGCAGCAGGAGTATGAGGTCGAGCTACTACAGAGGCGTTTCTCCGGCGGCAGCCAATCATGCGGCGGGGATTCACCTCGCCTCTCGCCCTGCAGCATTATGGGAAAACTGAGCAAATCAGACGAGCAGCTTTCCTCACTGGAGAGGGACAGCGGCCAATGCTCACGCAACACTAGCTGTGAGACGCTCGGTATGCATGCACACACACTCACAAGTTGTTGACCCTAGTGTTTAGAAAAAAAAATCTAAATGCTCTCTCTCCTCATATCCCCCCGCCCGCCCTGCATGTCTCTGTTTAGATAACACAGACGGATACGACCCTGACTACGACTTCCTTCATCAAGACCTCTCAGTGTCCGAGCCTTTGCCATTTCCCACGGTTCACAGCAGCTGCCTGAGTCCTCTCCCAGAATCCCTCAGTGAGACCCCCGTGACGTCTCCTGGCCCAGCACAACCCCGTTTCAGTGCCCCTGTAGCCCCACTCAGCGCTGCGGGAACTTCCAACGGAGAACAGCCCCCTGCACTTCCACAGAAAAAGAGGCGATCTGTTCCCATCCTGTCATCCTGCCAGCTCTACGAATTCCGTCCCTCTGACGAGGACACGCCCACTTCACTGGTCACGCCCACTTTGACCAATGGAACTGAACGGCACTCGTCCCCGAGCGACAGCCCTCCACCTCTGCCAGAGAAGAAAAGCAGAACGAGTAAGCGTTGGTACATTCTACTGTGTGTGTGTGTGTGTGTGTGTTTAGAGGTAAGAAGTAATAACCCTACTGCACATGTAGGTTGTAAAGCTTTATCTGGTTCTGTTTTGTAACGTGTGCAAGTGAAGTTGAAGTATTATTGTTCAGTCCTGTTTGTACATATTACTGTATCTGATTTGTGTGTGTGTGTGTGTGTGTGTGTGTGTGTGTAGTCCTCCAGTACATGCAGTTTGTGGAGGATTATTCAGAACCACAGCCATCAGTCTTCTATCAGACGCCTCAGAGTGAGAGAATCTACGAGCAGCGCAGGAACAAACGATTCCAAGAAGTTTATGGGTCCAACGAGGGCTATGAGACTCCGCCCCCTCCGGCCCTGCCACCCAAACAGCGACAGCTGGTATGCATATACACAATCTCACACGTGAACTCAGACATAAGAGCAAGGAGTCCAAGCACGGAATCATCAAAGGTGCTGATAGTGATGTACATTAAGCACCATGTTATACATAGACAAGGACATCATTTCACCTGTCTCCCCTCACTGATACACATTACGTTCAAGCTGTAGTTGGTTCACACCTGCTTAAAGGTCAGAGGTCAGGATGCTGTATGAACAAATAAACCAGATGGCTAACTCATGACCAGTTGATCAATGCCACTGCTTAGTACCCTGGTCATTTTTAATCACTTATTTACTCTGGGTTCTTTCTTACTGCTTTCCACACCTTTCTCTGTTCTTCTAGTCAGTTCTCTTTTCTTAGTGATAATAGCTCTTACTCTATCTTTCTTTCTCTTCTTCTCGTCCATCTGTTTTTCTTTTCATCTAGGCATCTCACACTTCCTCTCCCTCCTCCTCTTCTTCCTCCTCTCTTTCACTCCTCCCTCCCTCCACTGGCGTTCCGGAGGAGGCGGAGTCTGCTATCGGCCTCAGCCTGTCTGTGTCTAACTCCTTCCTTAGTGGCCACGCCTCTTTAACCACACCCACGGTGAGTGACGATCACGCCAGGATCATTTGCACTACACGGCATCAGAGAAGTGATTAAGAGGTTTTCTACAGTATACGAGGTTATTAGGTCTTGTTGAACTCTGGATGTCTGCATAAGTTTCTTTTTGCTTATGAAACTTGTATCTTTAGTCACTTCCCACTTCACTGGTTCCCTTGTTCCTTTCAAAAAGTTTCAGTTCTCCAAAGGAATTCTATTTATTTCTGAATGTATATATAGTTTTAAATACATGTGTAATTTTCATACCACAAAACATTGAATTTTCAAATATAACCGCTCAGAAGGCATGTTTTTTTTTTGTGTAACTACATAGTTCAGCTATTTGGTTTATGGTTTAGTGTCATCATTCTGGTGCATTATGGATTATATAGTAACACATAATTCAAGGGTACTTCCCAGCTTGAGAATAGAGATTATTCTCTCATTTGTCAGGAAAAGGACAGGCTGTGTTTTTTTTTTTTTTTTTGGTTATTTTGTATGGGACCTGTACAGATATGGAGTCTCCAGTGTCAATGCTTTGTAACGTGTTTGCTCGTTGAAAGGTCTAACATTTTCCTATTTCCTTAACAATTCAACACGGGTCTACTAGTGTGTGTGTGTGTGTGTGTGTGTGTGTGTGTGTGTTTAAAAAAAACACCCACTTTTTACTTTTTTTATACATCAAACTCCCTTTATTTCACTCCTCCTCTAAATGTGCTGTTTCACTGTCTGTGTAAATGAGTTGCTGCTGAGAGAGAGCAGAGCTGAACAACAAGCTCAAGTGATGTCACAATAGGGGGAAATTTTAATTGGCTTGTTTAAACACCAGTCAATACAAAAAAAAAAAAAAAGAAAAAACAGGATTTATTTTTCTCTCTTGTTTTTTTTTTTTTATTGTACATGCTCACTTTTTCATAATAGGTCCTATCCCACTTAGGGAGCTTCAGCAAGTTGGCAAATTGTTGTTTAAGGGCGTTTTCGCATTAGGAACTATTGATTTATACCATGTTCAGGAACGAGTACTCCCCGCCCCCCAAACCACGCCAGCATTTATTTATTTATTTATCTACAAGCAAAATTTCGAGCCACACTCTAAGGACGATGTGCTATCCAAGGGTCGGTGTTAAAGCATTCTCCCTATAGTCCTTATCTCGCTCCATCAGACTTTTACCTGTTTGGTCCCCTGAAAGCAGCCCTACCAGGCCGAAGATTGAGTTCTGATGAAAACAGCAGTGCATTCTCAGCTCGCAGCTCAGACAAAAACATTTTTAAATGAGGGAATACGAAAGCTTGTTGACAGATGGACAAAGTGTATTGAAAAACTGGAAGAAAAACTTTCTTTTTATTTTTTTTATTTTTAAATTCTACAGACAGAGTGCGGATAATTTTTGACTCGCACATATATGGTATGGAGGTCAAATTTGTTATAGCCAAATTCAGGTTATGTTCAGATGATTAGTCCAGTCTTGGAGTACACATGAAGGGCATTACTGGAATGGGGGTAGTTTGGAAGAGTCAGTTTTCAAATCAGAAATGTCTGAAACAGCTGCACCCTGTCAGTGAATTTGGCCAGAACCATCACAGTAGGTAATTGAGCTATATTTAATATTGCAATGTGGAAGCAGTTTGCTTTTTATATTGAGTAGTCTGCAATGAGTTTCATCAAGCTGTGTTTCATTGTTTTACTGTAATGTGCTGTGTTTTTCAACTAATCATTTATAAAGATGTAGCCATTAACAACTAGCCGCAGACTGCCTTTGGATAATGGGTTCGATTTTGCAATTTTTTTATACAATATTTTTTTTATGACATTTCCATTTAGATTTTCCTTTTGGAATAGAAATACAGTGGGTGAAACCCCTCTTCCATTAGTGCGGGCTCAGATACTGGAGCTTCTGTGGTACAGGGGCTCAGATATGCAGCATGCACTATCAGAACAAAGAGAGATCCTGCTGAAATTACACACCTCCAGCATGCTTTTAGTGAACCTTTAATTTTTTTCCCCGTTAGACGATGCGAGATGTGACACTGTGTAACGTGACATTATTGAAAGAGAAAAGTGAATGGGATGATGTAGTGTGTTGATCTAGTTAAAGAAAGACCAGAAAAATAGGGTGTATGTGTGCGTGTTTATTGGAGAGGAAGACAGAATAGGCAGTGGGAAGTTGCATGCTTAAGCATTAGACCATATGTTGTGTGCTTGTGAAGATGTGAAGAAGGATCACAGTTCAGGTCAGAGATTGACCTGTGTGTGCGTGTGTGGGGAAACATAACCCTGCGTCCTCACTCTCTCCTCCTATTTAATCCCCATGGGTGTGTGTGTGTGTGTGTGTGTGTGTGTGTGTGTGTGTGGAATGTTCCGTAATTCCTCTGACCGAATAAAACAGAGGGATGCTTTAGTTCCTGCTCTCCCAGGGAAACATGTTGAGCCGTGCATGCGCGCGTGTGTGTGTGAAAGCAGGCACAGTAGGAATGTTCATGCTGGTGTTTTTCGACGAGTTCCTGCAGGTCGTTTCTGTCCCTATCCCCTGACTGTAATCTCTATAATCCAACACACACAAACATACAAAGGAGCTGGTTTGTCCTTTGGCTCAGTTTCAAATTCCCCTTCTCTTCGGTGCGGCCTGTGGCAGAGGGTCCCCAAGATGCACTGTTTTCTAATAACCCCGCTGCTTAGGGTTTTTTTTATACTTTGTGCAAGTTAAAGGATAAATCCAGTTGGCTTTATGCACATGTGTAAATCTGTTTAATAGTAACGCTCATTAGACTGTCATGTTTGCTCCATCTGCTGGTCAGTTGAGGTATTGATCATCTAATTTTCACCACAGGTGCATTGTGGGTTTATTGTGCATGTCCATGTTTCAGTTTGTCTAATATTTTTATTCATATACATCTTTTTTGTTCCCCTAAACAGAGTGAGAGTGCAAACGATGAAGGTGTAGAAGGAGAAGGAGAGTATGTGAACCTGTACTCTACCTCGCAGGCTAATGGAGATGGCTCACACCACACAGTAAGTCATTTTGTGTGTATGCGTGTGTGAAAGTGATCAAAATAAGCCTGGGTGGTATGCAAGTAGATATATATTTATGTATAAAAAAAGCAGACAGTGTTTTCCTCAGTGTGTGTCTCATCTACAGGACCCGCTCACACCCTGTGATGTAATTCATGACTCTACTGTTCACATACCCCCACCCAAGGAAGGATGCAAGGAAGCTTTTGCCAAGGAGAGGTACGAGCCTTCACTGTCATCACTGTTTAGAAGTTTTTCTACCATGGTTGTGTGGAAACCCATTGTATAAGAAATAAATACAGTTGACTTTATGCATGTAAATCTGTTTAATAGTAATGTTCAGTATACTGTCCTGTTGGCCATCTGCTGGTCAGTTTAGGTATTGATCCTCAAATTTCCATCATTGTATAAGAAATAGTTTTTCAATGATAATTTTATGAAGGGGAAAGAATTTATTGCATCCTGCTACATCTGGCATAACACTAACATAAAAAGAACATCATACCAGTCATAACAGTCTAAATTGGTAGTGGTAGTGTGATGGTCTGGGGCGGCTTTACAGCTTCAGGCAACGACTTGCCATAATTGATGGAATCACCAATTCTACGCTCCACCAGAAACTCCTGAAGGAGAATGCCTGGCCATCATTTTGTGACCTCAAGGTCAAGCGCACTTGGGTTATGCAGCAGGAAAATGATCTGAAACACACCAGCAAGTCGACCTCTGAAGGCTCAAAACTCAAAAGTATAATTTTGAAGTGGGTTAGTCAAACTCTGGACTTAAATCTAAATGAGATGCTGTGGCATGTCCTTAAATAGGCTGTTTATACTCGGAGACCCTCAAATGTGGCTGAATTAAGACAATTGTGCAAAAAAGAGAGGACCAAAATTCCTCCACAGTGATGTTACTAGTTATCGCAAATTCATTCTTGATAGCAGTTGCTATTAGATTTAGGGGACAATTACTTTTTCACACAGTGCCAGGTAGGTTAGGACAGTTTTTTTCCCCTTATTAAATGAAATGACTGCATTTTGTATTTACTTGGGTTATCTTTTGTTTAATATTAAATTTAGTTTGATGATCTGAATCATAGAAGTGTGACCAATATGCAAAAAATAATAATAAAAAATAAGGAGGTTGTAAATACTTTTTCACAGCACTGTGATTACATGTCATTTCACTATAATAATTTTTAATTCACGATCCAGGCTGTGAAATCTATGAAAAAACAAGTGGGAGAAAGTTTTTTTTTTTTTTTTTTTTTTTTTTTTAAAACCAATGCAGCTTCCACAGGACTTTTTTTCAGGATATAATTGCACAATAGTGAAAAGGAATTTAAGGCTACAAGCTTTAACAACAAAACCTCTTTTAGTTCATGAATCTTTTTGTGATTTCTATTTCTCAACAGTTTTTAGTCTGGACTTCTCCATTCTAAAACCACTATCATTAATTTAGTTGTACATATTTTTTTGGGGGGTGGGGACAGGAAATTAATGGCTCTTTTTTTAACATAAAACATTTAATTTTTTTTATGTTTCAGGTTGAAAACAACAGACTCGAGTCATGTCAAAGAGGAGGTTGATGAGCTTTCTCTGGTTGATCACAAAGAGATCATGAGTCGCATCACTCTTAAAGCTGAGGTATTCTACATAAATTTATCCACTGAGTGATCTTTTTTTTCTTGTATGATTTGCTGTTCTTAATTTCTCAGTGCAGTATGTGCTGCCCTCTAGTGGTCACTTCACTAGCAAGTCATCAGTGTAAACATTAATTGAACTAATTTGGGAATAAAATATGCATTAAATAATTAAGTGCCATATTTTATTTAATATAGCAAAGCTGTAGTGCATGAGGTGAATGCTAAAAACACACATACACTAACACACTTACTGGTGTGCAGTAATCTCTCTGTCTCTCACTCTTAACTACAAGGGGGACGATGGCCCTGACGTCAGAGCCGGCTCAAGCGATATTCTTTTAGTTCATGCTACAGAGACAGATCGCAAAGGTAAGCACACGCACACACACACACCAGCTCAGTATTTTCTTCATTGTGTTTTATTATTAGAGCCGTTTAAGGGTACTGTTTACAGAAAGTTTATGCCTAATGCTAAATAACTTTAAATAAAAGCTGAATGTTTAGGAAAACAGTTTAAGGTAAAATAGAAAGCATTTTAAACCTCTTTCGCTTTGTATTCTTAAATGTGCACTAACATCAGTGGCAGCTGTTCAAAGACCTCAGACTGCAAAAAATTTACTTTGTGTCCGTGAGGAGACCATGACACTTCAATTAGCCTTCTCCAGATGTTTTATTGCAGCTTTGCACACACGTGTGTTTTTCTTCTTGCTATTATCAACCCAGGTCCAGTCAAATCTAGCGCAGTTTGATTTCAGTAAGAAAGCGATTCGATCCTATGTGAAATATTCTAAACTAGTTGCATTTATTTAGTAGAGATGGGGTAAAAAATTAATTCGGTCATGATTTGCAATTCTTTTGTGTGCCGATTTATGTATCGACAGAATCGTTTTTCAAATGCACAAGCTTCTGAGTGGTACAACAGAAACACATTTTATGGTGATAAATTCTCAAAAGTTTTCTCCAAAATTCTGTGAATTGTCTTAAAACCCACTCATTACACACTCTTACAGCAGTCTTAAAACACCATGTGCGTTAATTATTCTCGAAAAACACGGGTTAAAGGCCGTTTGTGTCTGCGTTAGAAGCTGCGCTCAGCCGTATGCTCAAAAAAACATTGGAGGCTTTTTTTAAAAAATTTTTTTTATAATTCTACGAAAGTTGCACTCTAAACTATTCTCACACTGGCACCCCGTGTGGTAGGAGCGAATTATTTGACTTATAATTATTTAAGCTTGTTTAGAAAAAATAATTACGGTGGATGACCCTTGGTTTTAAAGTGAGCAAACCGATATAAGGTACAGTATAGGCTACATTTAAATAATCATATTTAATTCAGTTTTGAAGCTGGTAAATAAAGCTAAGGTACCAAACCTTCTTAAAATTGTAAAAAAAAAAAAAAAAAATTCATATTGAATCTGGATATTTATAAAATCACGATACTTACAGAATCACAATATTAATCTAACTGGCACCTGAGTCTTATGGAAATGACTCGTTATTCGATAATACTTAGCACCGTCAAAGATTGACAAAGATTTGATTAGACACACCTACTGTGTATTATGTTTTTGATAAGAATATTTTGCAAGATGTTTGTGTTCATTTTTCAGATCTGGTGTTATACTGTGAAGCTTTTCTAACTACATATAGAACCTTCATTACTCCTGAAGACCTCATTAAAAAACTACATTATAGATATCCTTTACTCTGTGCTTGTGTATGCATGTGTAAGAATCTGCCAATGTAAGTTGTTTTTCTATGTTGTACACAAACATGTCTGTGTGTGTGTAAGAAAGTATTCAGTGTTCTTACTCTTTAACTCCACTGCACATACACTCATTTCTGCCATAGTCCGGACACGTTTAAGAAGCGCGTCAGTAAGAACACATTCTTCGTGCTGGTGCGGGTGGTGGACGAACTCTGGTGAGATTTCATAACTGCACAACACCACGGGCCAATAAAACAAAAAAAACAGCAATATGTAAGACGTGGTCTGTCGCAGGTTGAACAGCCATGGTCTAAGCCGATATGTGTGCGTGTGTGTGTTTTAGCGTGGTGGAGTTGACGGAGGACATCCTCAGGCAGCTGATGGATCTCGTGTTCCGGCTGGTGTGTAATGGCGAACTGAGTCTGGCTCGAGTCCTTCGCAAAAACATTCTGGATAAAGTGGAACAGAAGAGGATGCTGCAGCACACACACATCCTCCAACCGCTAGCAGCACGAGGGGTGTCTGCCAGGTGTGTGTTCTTAGTGACCCAAGCTGAAGCTTGTTATGGCCTCAGTATGAATAACTAAGGGCTTGTAAATCCATGTCTTACTGTCTAATTTGAACTTGGGTTAACAGAATTTTTTTGGACGTTGTCTGTCAACACATCATTCTCATCTAAATCAATAGCACAGTGCGCAGCAAACGTCCTTGTCGTCACAGACGTATATATTTTTTTTTCTGTGTAAATTTTGTGTCTCACACACTCTCCAGGCCAGGCACACTGCATGACTTTCGCAGCCATGAGATCGCAGATCAGCTCACCCTTCTGGATGCGGAGCTCTTCTACAAGATCGAGGTACCTGACCTGATGAAACAGCATGTCTTTTGTTACAGAGAGCTGTATGAGGCTGACAGAATTGTTTCTTGGGAATTTGTTGCTCACTTTCACTCTCTCTCTCTCTCCCTCTCCCTCTCTCTTTTTTTTTTCCTCTAGATTCCAGAGGTTCTTTTGTGGGCGAAGGAGCAGAATGAGGAGAAGAGTCCCAATCTGACCCAGTTTACAGAGCACTTTAACAACATGAGCTACTGGTACACTACCGCTGCGCACTACACACTAGCATTACTAATCGACCTTTACCACCAACAACATGTCGGTGCTGGTCCAGATCCAGTGTCAAAATTGGTTTAGTTTAAGTGCAGTGCTGCTGTTGTGGTGATGTCATTAGTTTGGGGTGGGGTAGTTTCATTGCTTTGACAACAGCTTGGGTTACATCATGTTTATAGGCCGTTGTTAAAGTAAATTGTGAAGAGTGCATGAGATTTAAAGATTGCAGAAAAAAACATCTATGAATTTAACAACAAAACAACTGTAAAACAGCATAAAACATCAAGAGACAAAATTAAAAACTGGGTGTGATGCAGCCCAATGCAAAGCAGAGTTACTTTTATCACCCTGAAGTGGATTGTTTTCCCATAGCATATATGTGGGATATACTGTGTTAGGCAGAAAGCAAACATTGTGTCTCTGGAGTTGATGTGTTGGAAGCAGAAAAAATGGGCAAGTGTAAGGATTTGAGTGACTTTGACAAGGGCCAAATTGTGATGGCTAGAGGACTGGATCAGAACAAGTACAAATCATGCAGCTGTTGTGGGATGCTCCCAGTCTGCAGTGGTCGGGACCAGAATGCTGGTTCCTATAGAAAGGTATCCGAACACACAGCGCATCACTGGTTTGATAACAAAAGGGGGACCTACTCAATATTAGGCAGGTGGTCATAATGTTATGGCTGATTGGTGTATATAGTTGATCTCTCACCAGCCTCATTTTTATACACAGCAGTACGGTTTAAACAATAGGATTAATTCTAATGCTCCACGTTTAATTAGGTCATGCTTTACCAACCATGAGTCCTTTAATACTACCTTCCATTTAGTTCAGTAGTGGTTTTCTTGTATCTCCTGTTGAGACGTGTTGTGTCCCCACCTGTTGCGACAGGGTGCGCTCCATAATCATCCAGCAGGAGAAAGCTCAGGACAGAGAGAAACTTCTGCTCAAATTCATCAAGATCATGAAGGTAACAAAAGAAATGGGACTTTTTAGCAGAAAGACAATTTGACATTTTGTACGATTCTAAAGATGGAGACACGTTTTCTACTGTGTAGCTTTTAAAATGTATATTTGCAACTTGTTTTCAGCACTTGAGGAAGCTGAACAACTTTAACTCGTACTTGGCCATCCTGTCAGCGTTGGACTCCGCTCCAATCAGGAGGCTCGAGTGGCAGAAGCAGACGTCTGAGGTCAGTTATCATTTCAATAACAACAATAATAATAATAATAATAATAATAATAATAATGGTTGTATTTGATTTTATTTAAAATACATGTAGTGTCATAAAGTTATTAGCAGTAAGAAGGTTGTTTGTGAGCTAATGACAGAGACGACAGTCAATTTGTTAATGCATTGTTTTGTAGCCGGATGATCAGGTCTGTCTTTAAATCACATGACAAGAATTACTTAATATAAATCTCTTTTTCTTTTCCTCTCAGGGATTGGAGGAATACTGCACCTTAATCGATAGTTCATCCTCTTTCCGAGCTTACAGAGCAGCACTGGCTGATGTGGAGCCTCCCTGCATCCCTTACCTGTGAGAGTGTGTGTGTGTGTGTGTTATAACCTCAGTGGAAGTCACAGCTGTGTGATTGCTAACCAGATGTGTGTATTCTTACTAGAGATGGGAATCACTGCAGATCTTTCGATATGATAGTGTCATGATACCTGTGGCATTGTGCGTATTCTATTATTTTATCCTTTTATTAGAATTCTAAACGAAATAAGCAAATTAATTTGTTTATGCCACACAGGATGATGTGCTGCATATCATTGTGTGAAAAGGAACTGCAATATTTTACCACCTCAAATGCAAACATACAAAGTGTCAGCCCAAAAAAATTATACACACTTCACAAAAAGAAAAATAGTATGATGTATATTATGTTAATATATTAATAATATCATCATATTATTATCATATTATTATGTAAATTAATATATAATGTATAGCAATACAGTACAGTGTAGTAAATTCATGATTAAAAAAAACAAAAAACCATAAAGGATTTGAAAGTGTGTGTGTGTGTGTGTCTACCCGTTTGCCCATGACTGCATTTCACAGAAGCTCTTTTCTAATATTCACCATAACAGCAGTTCATACAAATGAACATTACCTTTACATTTATAATATTCCTTCTGGTTTGTCTGTACGGTGAAATAAACAAAGTGGTCTCTGTCCATCTCTTCATTTTGTCTCTCTGTCTCAGCGGGTTGATTCTGCAGGACCTGACCTTCGTGCATTTAGGAAATCCAGACCTGATAGAAGGGAAAGTGAACTTCTCCAAGCGCTGGCAGCAGTTCAACATCCTGGACAGTATGAGGCGCTTTCAACAAGTGTGAGTGGCTTTCTCTCATCCCCTTCCCTTTAGAGTGAGTTGCTCACTAAATGTACATAGCTTGTTTACTCCTCTCTGGCACTAAGGAAAGGAAATGTTAAGTTGCATGGAATAAGTTCGGGGATAAGAAGCTTTAGGATCTTAAATATTCAATTTTATTTTATTTTAGGATTCTAAGATATGAGTATAAAACAATTCTTGACACATTTTAATCAGTCTATTTTATACAATATATTTTTTTAAATAACTTTTTAAAACGTTTAAAAGTGCAACAAATTTAAACGTGTAATGGGTTCATTTTTTTATTTGATGTAACCAAGCTTGTACACAGCACACCTTTTACAGGCTGTACCATAAGTAATGCAAAAGTGGACATAACTGGGTTTTTTTTTATAACTGATATAGGTCGTTCAAATTGCCGGATCTCCGTCACAAGTCATGCATTTGCGCCAGGGTTAAACCCACACTCAAATCCTCTTAGAAAATCCCCTTTATCGCAGTCAATGGTCTCCCTTTATTAAAGTCAATAATAAATCATTCATTTTCCATCTGACAGACACTACGAGCTGAAGAGGAACGACGACATTGTGGCGTTCTTCAACGACTTCAGCGACCACCTGGCCGAGGAGGCATTGTGGGAGCTTTCACTGAAGATCAAACCACGCAACATCACACGCCGCCGGACTGAGCGTGACGAGAAAACCTAGAGGGACGTTTCAAAAGCGAGACAAGACGCCTCTATAAACTTTTCCAGAGAATGATGGGAAACCTGGAGTGATGGAAAAAAAAACATGTGCAAGACTTTAGTGGAGCAAAGGCAACACTTCCCAAGAGATAAGTAATATACTAATATATGCATACATAAACACTTACACACACTGGAAGACTTGTATATTTTAATGTGTGTGTCTGTGTGTGTGTGTGTGAGTGAGAGAGAGAAAGAGAAATACGGAGCTCTGGGAGCTCTCTGAATCACTGTGTCTACATCAGTGATGAACACTAGTAGTTCACACCACAGGGTTGGGGTTACCCATAATGCCCCACTGCTGGGACTCCCCTTCTGTACAAAGCAGGGTGGAAAGAAAAAGGGAAAAATAAAATCTCGTAAAGTCTGTGTGCACGCACGTGTGTGTGTATGTGTCCGTCCCTTATTGCCATGTTTCTGGAGTTGTTACTCCAGCTCCATTACAAACACACTCATGACTCATGTTGCCAGCAAAACGACTTACAGTGACATTTTGAGTGTGTTTCTTTGTTTTTGTTAACTCATCTTCCTTCCCCCATCATCTGTGTGTGATATATTGTATATGATAATAAGCGTATGGTAATGTACAGATGCGTATTCTCATAAATAAAGAAGATATCTGTTTCTTTTTATTTCAAAGTGAATTTATGCACTAAAAAAAACACACAAGGACTGAACATGCTGTGATCTCTGTAAGTGTTTGTGTATGAGTGTGTACTTACAAGATGGTTTGCAAGCAACTTTGTTGAGAGAAAAGATGCGTGCGTGCGTGCGTGCACGGGCAGGCATGTGTGATCGTCTCACTTCTGTTTACCGACTCCTGGGAATTACTTTTATTATGCTCACCACATATTGTGCTTTTCTCCCCGAATAAAACTACTCTTTCTAGGTGTGTGTTTGTGCGTGTGTATGTATGGATGTGTGTACACTAAATCCCAGCAGATTTGAAGAGGAGACACCAAGACATTGATTTTTGCTTTTTTTTTGTTTGAGACAGAACATAAAAAAAGTGTATAGTACAGTCTCTAAATTGCTCATTTTAACATTAACTTAATGGAAAAAGTCAAATTACTTCAAAATGTTTCAAGTTATAAAAACATGAAATAAAACATGACTGCACATGCTGTAGAAAAATAAAAAACTGAGTGGTGCAGCCCAGGATGTTGTTCCTGTAACAGCATAAGCATGTTATTCCTCTTATACCACTGCAGTCTGCACTGCAACTACCACAAGTTTTTAATTATTAGTACGTTATATACTTGATCATATCTTAACAGACTTGAAGGAAAAAAAATTAAACATTTTTCAAAGCTTCGAAATGTTAGAGCTTGACCGATTTACAAAGTATGACACTGGAGACTTTGGGTTAATTCCAAAAATGAACCCAAAACAGGAAATTTCACCCTATCAATAACTACATGTTCATAAATCCATTTATAAATCGTGGATTCCGTAGATCTCCTTGTGTAAGTGGTTGATTTAGAAATAATGACAGAATGAGTGTTAATATGAGCCTGGGATTTGGCTTAACCTTTTAGCAGTTTAGTTGCAGTTTTAGACAATTAATGTCTATAAATATGCACAAATTGGAACGTAATCAAGTTTAGAAAATATTAAATACTAGATGTGCCCGTGATTTGGTCGCGTTGACACTCATAAGCGCATTTATAAAAAATATACAACGTCATCTGTTGAAATTTGGAATGAACTATTTTTACATTACGGTGAATGAAGGTGTGAAATTGCGTTTATTAAGTAGATTTTAATTGCACAATCATAAGCACCTATTTTTTTTTAAAAAATGTACAATGTCATCTGTTGAATTTTAAGATAAACTACTGATGTTTTTCAAGGTCGATGTTTTTTTTTTTAATGATATAAAGGCGTTTTCCATAGAAAATTCAAAGCAGCATATCTT
>JAOTRS010000019.1:1762208-1773386 GCA_028565755.1 Dinotopterus cunningtoni
TATTAAAAATCTTTGCTCGTCTTGCGGAACACTCGCAAACCGCGTTACTCGCAATCCGAGGTTTCACTGTAATTATATAAAAGATTGATAAATGAGAGAGTTTCCCAAATAAAGTACTGAGTGATCATTTGTGTTTATATTAAATGCTTGGGGGATCTCTTAGCACGCGGTTTGTTACATCATTGTCACTTAGAGGGACGTGTGATCTGTTTCAGCCCTAAAGAAGGACAAGGAGAAACTGCTGAGTGAATCATGCGTACTAGATCACATCCCTGTACCTTTACCCTGTTTCACCTATTCAGCAATGTTATCAATATCCATCAAGGACACTGTGCACTCACACTAGTTATTTGCTGACATGTCAGAGCTAGATGCCTTTTATTGTATCCTTTTAGCTTCAAGTTATTTATTCTCTGAATAAATGGGAGGAAATTCTTTGAAATGTTTTTGGGCAATGGTACAGTACATGAAGGCATGCTTTGTCTGTCCTTGCCCTTATGCCCCTGATGGATCTGCATACCAGAGGGGTTCAAATAAGTTAAAATTAGGACTGTATTTTTGGACTAGGAGTTTCTCTAAAGTTTCTCGTCATATTGCAAATAATGGAGTTGTCTCTGATGGTTTCATTTGTTCAGTAGCTTTAGCAAGACTTTTACTAAGTCTCATTCATTTAGATGCTTTATTTCTTTAGTTGTTCAGAAAAAAAAATCACTTTGATGCCAAATTTTAATAGTATACATTTGTCCATGTACGTTGATTTACACAAATAGATGATTTTTGGCTTTGAAGGCTAGTCAGGAAAAGAAAGGCTGTGTTAAGGAAAACCCCTGCACCCATTCTTGGTAAATTATCGATAATAACCAGAACCCTTGCTTTTCCTCAGGTAAAGAAGTTCCGCATCCATGTGGAAGAGGGTGACGTCGTCTACCGCCTCTACATCCGCCAAACCATCATCAAAGTCATCAAGTTTATTCTGATCATTAGCTACACGGTGTACTACGTGCAGTTCATCGATTTCGACGTGAAGTGCGAAGTGGGCATCGAGCGGCTCACGGGCTACAAAATGTATTACTGCGCACACCCACTCGCCACCCTCTTCAAGATTCTAGCCTGTTTTTACATCTTGTTGGTGGGCATTTACGGCTTGATATGCATGTACACGCTATGCTGGATGCTGGGCCGTTCGCTCAAACACTACTCGTTCGAGTCGATCCGCGAGGAGAGCAGCTACAGCGACATCCCCGACGTCAAGAACGACTTCGCCTTCATGCTGCATATGATCGACCAGTACGACCCGCTGTACTCGAAGCGCTTCGCCGTCTTTCTGTCCGAGGTGAGCGAGAACAAGCTGCGCCAACTCAACCTTAACAACGAGTGGACGCTGGAGAAGCTCCGTCAGAGGATCACCAAGAATTCACAGGAGAAGCTGGAGCTGCATCTGTTTATGCTTAGCGGCATTCCAGACACGGTGTTCGACCTACTCGAGCTCGAGGTAGCTGCCGATGTTAAAGTTTACCGGCCAACTCAGTTGGAATTTAGATTTACTGTATGTCCTGGTTTTACAGGAAATTAGTTTCCTTGTGATCACTAGCTGTTAATCATTAGTAACGCCAAGTTTGGGTGAACTTACTGGTCTGTGAGAAGTTCAAGTGAAGTCTGAAATCACATGAGTTTGAGTAGATTAAAGCCTTATTTTGTACTTGCACCTTGGAATGTATAACCATTAGTGTAACAAAGGTATTGAAAAAGAGCTGTCCGTGAAGATAAACATGTCTGAATAGGAAGTGGAACAGGAGGCCTCGAAAGGAATTGCGGAGCAAAGCTTTTAGCACAGTTTTTAGCAAAGCTAAAGTTAGCATACTGCTGGGTTGTTGAGGTTAGCATGTCGTATTTTCTGCAAACAATAGTGTCTAATACTGCAAGTGTGGCCCTGGCTGAACTGCAAGTGCGCCCTCTTGTGATGTGCAAACTAATATACACTTTGAACTGTGGAAAAATATCAGTTAAAATATTGTTAAATTCGGAAAATATTTAGTTAAATTAACGGAAAACCATTAACCTCCTTAACATGGACGACTTTCTCAACAAATACCTTGCTGTCAGTTGACCGTGATCCCTGATCCATTCTTTGACTGATCCTGATCTCTAAATCTTTGCCTTCCTGTTTATCTCCCAGGTCCTAAAATTAGAACTAATCCCAGATGTCACCATTCCACCCATCATTGCCCAGCTGGCCAGTCTGAGGGAGCTGTGGCTGTACCATACACCAGCTAAGATCGAGGCTCCTGCTCTGGCGTTTCTACGCGAGAACCTCAAGTCGCTGCACATCAAGTTCACAGACATCAAGGAGATTCCCCTGTGGATCTACAGCCTGAAGAACCTGAGCGAGCTCCACCTCACCGGCAACCTGAGTGCCGAGAATAACCGTTTCATCGTCATCGACAGCCTGCGAGAACTCAAAAGACTCAAGGTGCTGCGGCTGAAGAGCAATCTCACTAAGCTGCCTCAGGTAAGATTGTAATTGAGGTAATTTGCAGGATGTTTTAAAAAATTAATTGCTTTCTGAAAGGTAATATCCTTAGTAAAGTATGTGACCCATGTTTATAATGCATCGAATCTCCTTTCATATTTTTGGATGGATGGATTCATGAAAGCTTCTGTATTGCTAAGTTTCTTTCATTAAAATTAAAGATTATTGTAATCATTTTTTTTTCTTTCTTCCCCTAGGTGGTGACAGATGTGGGCGTGCACCTGCAGAAGCTCTCCATCAATAACGAGGGCACTAAGCTGATGGTCCTGAACAGCCTGAAAAAGATGGTGAACCTGACCGAGCTGGAGCTGGTGCGCTGCGATCTGGAGCGCATCCCTCATTCCATTTTCAGCCTCCACAACCTACAGGTACATCTTATTGAACGCTGCCTGCATATGTCCTGTTTTTGATGCATGTTCAAGGGACTGAACATACACATCAAGGGACTTTCGTACACCATGAGTATATGAAAAACATTTAATATAATGGATTTAATTTAATGGATTTAATATATTTTTATTTGCTATATTGCTCGTATATCATTGTTGGGACAAAAATCTAATTATTCTTTAACAACTTCTGTGATATTTATTTGCAGAATATAATACAGAAAGGGCAATAACCCAGTAAGAGATTCATTACGTCTCATTTGAATGACAAAATCTGCCCTTGATATAGATTGATTTCAATAAAACTTTTCATGAACATCATCAACATTACAGATCCCCAAAAAATATTTTTCTGTCATCACATCAGAACCAATTTGGGCATTGGTGCCTCAGTGTTAGGCTTTTCATGATGATATCACCTGCTTGATGATATCAATGATACCTGCTTGCCGGGAAGGCCCAACTTAAGCCATTGCCCCAAAACCCGGTTAAAAACCCTGTACCAAATTTAATGTATGGCCGTAATCAGAAAAATGTGCTTTCAATTATCAGCAAAAATTTGGTTTTGCTCTTAAAGTAAAAACTTTTTTTTTCATTTCATGGAAACTACTAACTTGATCTTCTTGAAAAATACTTGACAGTTAAACAATGCACAAGTAAATTCAGTGTCCCTTTCTTCATTTTTTTTCTTTTATTTTTGGTTAGGTTTGTTAAAAAAGTTAAATAAAATGCATATAATCTTCCTTAAAATATTTAGCTACCTAGCAAAATGTTTGTTTTTTTTTCAGACACATCAAAATAATTATAAAACTGTGGTGATATGTAATGTTTTTTGCATTGTTTACCTTAAGGTAAACAATGTAAAAAACTTTACATATCACCACAGTTTTATTATTATTTTGATGTGTCTGAAAAAAAATACATTTTTCTAGGTAGCTAAATGTCTCAACCTGGAAATATTCACCTTTGTTGCACTTGCATATCACTTTGCTGCCTTTTATAAATATGTTCTCCCTCTGCCTAGGACAAAATAGTAAAGATGATGAAGTATTAGTTTTCCTCTTATTTGACACGTGGATCACAACTTTGCCTGATTCTTTGGTTCCATGATGTAATGATTCTGTTCCGTCCTGTGTTTCTGCAGGAGATCGACCTGAAGGACAACAACCTAAAGACAATCGAGGAGATCATCAGCTTCCAGCACCTGCACCGGCTGGTGTGTCTGAAGCTCTGGTACAACCAGATCGCGTACATCCCCATCCAGATCGGCACGCTCACCAACCTCGAGCGCCTTTACCTGAACCGCAACAAGATCGACAAGATTCCCAGCCAGCTGTTCTTCTGTCGCAAGCTGCGCTACCTCGACCTGAGCCACAACAACCTGAACAGTATCCACCCTGACATTGGACTGCTGCAGAACCTGCAGTACTTTGCTGTTACTGCGAACAGGGTGAGGATTATAAATACACACACACACACGCTCTCAGGCACATGAGTTACTGCAGTGGATTTTATAACGCTCTCAGACCTCCTGGTGAGTGTAACCCAGGTGGAACTCGTCCCAGATTGTTTGAGATCATGTTTAGAACCGAGTCTGATCTTGGCTCAACACATCCTAGGGAGATTAAGGCTCAAAATTTTGCAACCATTTCATGCAATACGAAAATAATTACATCACCCTTCTATGTTTTTATCAATTTTTTTTTAATAAGCTTTTATCCTCAATCCTAAATCATGTAAGCATTCGTCACGCAGCTTCTTGTGAATGCCACGCTGCTGTAGATAACATAACATACTGTCTTCTGTAGAGTCATAGGCACATGCTTTAAAAACAGTGTTTTTGTCTAAGAAAAGATCTATTATGTAACATGTTGCCTTTTTTCCTGGAATAGGAAATGTTTTTGAGCTGACGTGGGTAATACAGAAAGCATAAAGTAAGAATCTGGACAAAACAAAATTAATAATCAACAAATCATGTGAGAAAATCTAGACATGGTAAATATGTGTGTGTACAAGTGCTGGGACCACTGTCAGAGCCTGGTGTAAAAATAAATTTACACCTTTTAACCAGTCAGTATATAAAATTCAACAATGTATGTTAGGTTTTAGTTAACATTTAGCACATTACAATAAAATATTCCAATCCTTCCCAAACCTAAGAAGGCTGTGGCCCAGTTTGAGACTAAGATAAATGATTAATAGTGTGAAAAGTAGGTTTTTTTTTTTGTTTTGTTTTTTTTACTTCCCCCTTGGGCTTTCTCCCTTTTATCCTAAGGGTCACCACATCTGATGATTTAATCCTAGAAAATACAGGTTTATACAGGATTGCAACCCTAACTTTTTTTTTTTACTTGGTTTTGGGATGGTCACTGCTTGCATCGGCTGTTTTATATGGGATCTTGCCCAGGGATGCGATGGCTGCATCCTGGCCATAACAGGGGTCAAAACTCTGATCCTCCAATAATCAATCCCAAACCCTCAACTGCCTGAGCCACCACCTCTCCTTCTTTATGTAAATATTTCATCTTAAACATTGTATGGTAAATTCAAACTTTAAAATATAGATGATCTCTGACCAAAAGCCAGCCTGTCCAATTGGATGCTACAGAAAACCAATGTATCTCAAATTGCTGAAAAAAGTCAATGCTGGCTGTGATAGTAAGGTATCAGAACACTCGCAGCCTGGCACATATGAGCCTTAGCAGGCAAACAGCACAAGACCACTGACCTGGCCTCCGAATTCCCCAGATCTTTATTTGGTCTAACAAGCGTGATCCACAGAGACCCCACTCCTTAACCCACAGGAAATGTTGAGAATGTTTTGATGTTAGTAATGTGAAATAAAATGTAGCAGGTATATGTTGCTTATCTAGCATTAGACATGGGTATAGCTCACATCAGGTTCCACGAAGCGACAATGAATAAATGCAAGCATGCAGTCAGGGCTGCTGTTTACTGAGGACTGTGATGTTTTGAGTGTAAGGAGGTAGGCCAGGATGATGTTAGCAGTGGGTGGTTTGGTTGGTGATGCTGAAAATAGCATTTTTATGAGACCTGACTGAGCATGCTTGAAAATGCATCCACACACACACTCTTTTGTCTTTCTTATTTCCGGAATACAGTACAAACAGGCTTTTTTCCCCCCAGAAAACGTAGGCTTGTTTTCTTGGCGGTATCACTGCTCTATTTCAGTAATGCTACAAGTGGACAAAAATGATCTTGACAGTGGAACTGTTGATTTTAGCATTTTGTCACAAAGTTACAAACATGGGGGTTAACATAGCAAAAAGGCTTTAAGGACAAGAAGGTGTTTCTAGTTCCCATGTTGCTTGTTGGTGCAGGAAACTTTTCAGCAGTAACAAACACGTTGTACTGCGTTAAACAGAAGTGACCATGTGGACAACAGGTTTGCAAGAATTAGGGCTGTAGCTTTCTAATATTTTAGTAATCGAGTATTCTACCAAAAATTTAATCGATTAATCAAGTAATCAGATAAAACGTATGTAAACGCAATGTAAAATATATAAGGGAAACAAATTGTTTTTTTTTTTTTTTTTAAAGAGAAATCAACTTTTATTTTTTTAAATGCATGCAGCATTTTATCAAAAATAAACAGTTATCCACAATACAAGAAACAGCTTAAAGTTGACTGAGATGAAGTGCATTACAGTGCCATACATTCTTATTTTAAAGCCTTTTCTCAGATGCAAAAACTAAAACAAAGGTATGTCAAAAGACTTTAAGTATCAAAAAAACTAAGCCACATATTTAAAAAAAATTTGAATATAATTTTATCGCTCCCTTCCATTTTGCATCCCGCAACAGAACGCTCCCTCAAATCAATACACAGCTAATACCCCTATTTCATCTACGCGGTTTTGCGCGGTGACTGGAAGTACGGTTCATCATGATTCACCGCGAGTTATGGCGCTGGGAGTACGTTTCCATCTTTCCGCGCGAAATTAAACGTTTAATTTTTTTGCCGGTCCTCGCGGAAGCTTGCGGACCTTGCAGAACTTCAGCGGAACATCAGTGGGCAATCAGTGCCTAACACCGCATCTCACTGGGAGTCAAACCGCATAGGTGAGATAGGGGTATAACTGTTTGGGTCTCCTTCCGGCCTGGCAAAAAAACAAGTCTCACACTCGGGTATTACTTTTGACCGCCTTTAGCACACAATCTTGGGTCTAATTTATGTGTAAAAATAATTCCTCATGCTTCCAGAACCACTCTTCGTCCAGTTAAGTCCTAGAATTTAGACCTAGACCTGAAGCAACCCCAGATCATAACACTGCCTCCAGAGGCTTGTACAGTGGGCACTACACCATGAAGTCACTTTTAAGTTATCAAATTACAAAAATTGTCTAGCGGATGTTAACCTCTCTGCATTCAATTCCTTCTCCCCTCTCTCAGATTGAGACGTTGCCACCTGAGCTGTTCCAGTGCAAGAAGCTTCGGACGCTGAACCTGGGGAACAACTGCCTGACCGCACTGCCGTCGCGTTTCGGAGAGCTCACTTCTTTGACTCAGCTGGAGTTGCGCGGGAATCGGCTAGAAGGCCTGCCGGTGGAGCTGGGTGAGTGCCGCATGCTGAAACGCTCAGGCCTGGTGGTGGAGGAAGAGCTCTTTAAAACTCTTCCTCCTGAAGTAAAGGAGCAGCTGTGGAGAGCCGACAAGGAGCAAGCCTGAGACTGAAAGGCGAGAAATGAGAAGGGAACGAGATTGGAAGCAAAAGAAAAAGCTGCATTTAAAACTCTTTTTAAAAACTCTTTTATTTGAACATTTTAATTTTTTTAGTGTTTTTTTTTTTTTTTATATATATATATATATATATTAGTTGTTTTTGTATATTTAGTGGAATACAAGGTTGATCCTTGCATAAAGCCAAGAAGAGAGAAAAGAGCAGGTGGATTAATGGAATGGAAGTGGGACAGGTCTAGTCCTGGCTATACACACAACACACACACACACACAACACACACAAACGTGTGCAGTGCCACAGGCCAGTACATGCAAACTATAAGCTAAGCTGCATGCAAATTCCGTGCTAAATCACATAAAGACTTAAAGATTGATGGAAAGGAGAGAAACAAAAGGACTCACACACTCCGACTCAAACACAACTCCAGCGTCTCTCAAGCGTAATGAAGGACTTTTGCTTATGTGTGCGTTTGAGACACAATCGAGCGATCACCAAAAACAAAAAAGAGGGATGATGCGGTGTTCTAACATCGTTTCTGTTGTCAAGACAACAGTCCTGCACTATCATTTGCCTTAACTCCTTAGAACAGGGATATATCTGAGGATAATTTTTTTTTTTTTGCCAAATAAGTAGACTATTGCAAACTGATGTTTGTATGAGACAATGATGTGCATTAATGTTTTGTTTGACCATTAATAGTGGTGTTTCTTTTTCTTTATTTCTTACGTCCCTACGATTATGCTAATAAATGATTCTGGAGACAATTCTTACCATCATTTGTGTTCAGATTATCAGGATTTAAGACACACCTGAGTAGCATACACATAAATAGACTTTCAAACCTTTTAACTGGAAAAAAACATGCATGACTCTACCTTACAGTCTAGTAAAAAAAAACACACACCCTTAACTGAGGTCATTCTCAAAACAACCCACATATAAATCAGTGTGTTAGTCCATTCACACTTAACACTCTCATACACTGTGTGGGTTGTCTTGTTCATTAGAGAAAATTCCATTCATGAGATTGATCCAAGACCTCAAGAGCCATTCTCACTCTCACAATTTAAAGCTAAAGCAAATCTTAACTCCTGTTGTAGAACTCAGGAATATGAGCTCACCAGTTCTGATTCAACAAGAAATGATACACTCACTTGCGTACAGACACAAGCTAAGAGCTTCTGGTAATGCCTATGTCAAACATCTGGAGTGGAGAGGGGGCAATGATGTTGGAGCTTTAACTTCTTCTAGTGGCAGCAGCATAGCATCTTAAACACAGCAGTAAAAGTAATTTTGTTCCAAATATCATTTGTTATTATCTAACTTTTTAGGGTAACATTTGGTCAAATGATCAGAAGAAAAATTTAACTCAATAATTTATTTTTCAGGTTAATAGTCCTAAAACCTCCAGAGAAAATCACTAGGTCTGTGTAGGTACTATTTGTTGAGGTTATTTGTTTTAGTCCCCTAAAACAACTAAAACTGTGTCCAAATTAAATGTCACAATATTGTCATTTAACAAAAACACTGAATCCATGAGCATTTTTACTTTTATAATTTATTTAATTCAGACCCAGGATGGCTTCAAAACTAACAACAAAGGAAGACTGAATAGAACCACAGACTGTATAAAAAGAACTGGACAAACCCTCCATGACATCATAGGTTTTCTGATGAAATTGTAGGAGGTGTGGTCATCACCATGTCGGCAGGGGTCACTCTACTAAACCCTGGTTAATCCATAAATTGTCAAGTGGACGGAGGGAATACAGTATATGCATGCAAGCATGCTCATTATTTATTTTTTGTTTTTTATTTGCCCCATGTCAATATTTCTTGTGGACAAGTTAAACTACAGTGATTCCAGTTAGCTGGTTGATGCACAGCAGACAGCTAGAGTTGTGAATGCATTGCAACTCTCATTCAAATCGGCCACTCCCCTAAGTCTTCTTAATTTTATGGCTTAAAATGATTTTAACTACAGTTAATCATGAAAGCAAAATCTAGCTATGGAGACCAAAAACACCCCCAGTGGACATTTGACAAACTGCATGTCTTAGCTCTTCTATTTTGGAAACATTTGGAAACCTGAGGCAGCACGGTGACGTAGATCTTAGCACTGTGGTCACATACTTCCAGGGTCGAGGGTTCAATTCCCATCTCGTGTGTGTGTGTGTGTGCACATAAGGTTTGCATGTTCTCTCAGTGCTCAGGTGGGTTTCCTTCAGGTATTCCGGTTTCCTCCCATAGTCTGAAGGTAGGCAGATTAGACTAACTGGCATTCCCAAAGAGCCTCTAGTGTGTGAATGAGTGCGCGTGTGCGCCCTGCAGTGGATTGTTGGCACTCTGTCCAGGGTGTACCCACCTAGTGCCCGAAGTCTCCTGGCATAAGCTCAAGGCTTTCGGTGACCCTGTACAGGATAATCAGTATAGAGAATGAATGAATCTGGGGAATTGCTGGAGACATAAGATTAGGAACACTACATTGTTGTAACTGTATTCAGCGTATTCACAAGTCAGAAGCCAGTTTTGTATTTGCAGTACGACAAATGATCAGGGACTAAGATTACAATTAGGGACACTACGTACAGTAAGTTAAATTTGTCCATGTACATAAAATTTTATCTTAATGGCATGATCTTAAATATGATCATCAATAATAAGAGTAAAACATTAATGTTACATTTCTGCCTTATTATATCCTACTTCACTCCTCTGTGACCCAACATAAGTCTGTTTAATCTTCGTTCCAGCATGAGTACTTGATTCCAGTGTCTGTGGTCGATATGTTCCTTCCTGTGACTTTGTAAGTGAAAACAAAAGGCTGTTTTTGACCTCTGGACACATGTGGACGTGTGTTAATGAAGAAACTGCAAAAAAAAAAAAAAAAAAAAAAAGGCCTGACCTGTTTCCTTCCCAAAATGTGATTAAGTGGTGATCTGGCGCCCCCTAATGGATGTGCAGCTCAGTCACAATTTGTTAAGTTTCTGCATTTTAACCTAAACCAGATCTCTGACTGTGTTCCAATACATTAGTACGTCTCTCATCGTCTATGCCACTTGTATACAGGTTCACGGGGGGCCTGAAGCCTATCCCAGGCACAGTGCGGGGTACCAATCCACCACAGGGCACACACATGCTCATTCACATACACTATAGGCAATCTGGGACGCCAGTTAGGCTAATCTGCATGTTTTGGGACTGTAGGAGGTAACTGGAGTACCCTGAGGAAATCCAACAAGCACAGGGAGAACATGCAAACCCCATGCATACAGACCCCGAGGTGGGACTCGAACCCAGAACATCGAGGTACAAGGCGACAGTGCTAATCACTAAGCCACCACAAATGTTTCACGTTTTAAACACTGGCCTCCCAGGAACTCCTTTAATGGCCCAAACATGTAGAAATGGCTTGGCACGAGGGAAGAACTGTACAAGGGATGTTGTAATAATTAACAGCTGACTTCATGTAATGGGAAAGTTCAATTCAATTCAATTCAATTTTATTTGTATAGCGCTTTTAACAATTGTCATTGTCGCAAAGCAGCTTTACACAA
>JAOTRS010000019.1:1943826-1968141 GCA_028565755.1 Dinotopterus cunningtoni
TTCTTCTGTAGTTGGTTTGCCTTGATTAATATATCAGTGATTATTGGGTGATTTGTTTTCATAGATTCCAAAGCTTGCAAGCAGGACTTTGAATCGGTGAATACTAAAGTGTTTAGTTTCCTTTCTTTTTCAATATGTTCCAGAGCAAGTAACAGACCAAAAAAATGGATAAAAGTGCTGTTGGTTTTAAGGGCTATGTGTTATGACAAACAATGCTATGTTTGGACACCAAAGGGTGTTTAGTGTTTTTACTTTGTTTTACTCTTCACATATGGGTAGATGGAGGGGTGGGTTTGTAAGTTGGAACTCTAAAATGTAAAATTAACTTGCTAAATATAAAAAAAATCTGAATATTGTGTTAAACATCATATGTATTTGTTGTATGTAGTAGACCTCTTTGGTGCTAGCAGGTAATGCCGACCTGTTTTATGACTACCACTGCAAGTATGTTTTGGATCTGTAGGAAACACTGCAGATCTGACGATTAACCACTATTATTGCAGGTTTTAATAAGGTGGTCTTTAGTTCCTAGCCCAATTTTAGTAGTTTCAGCAATCTCCTTAGTCGTTTTCTTTGATTGCTTTGACCCTTCTGAAACAGAGTAACATCTTTGGCATAAACACATGGTTGTTTAAGAAATGAGAAGCTACTCACTGCATCAATTAGGGTTAAATAACTTATTGCAGCTGACGCTTATTAATCACTGCAGTAATTATCTAATAGAAGGCTTATGGAAATAAATAGATAAGTTAAATCCAGGTGACTTTTTTTTTTGGCCAGGCAGTTTGACTTCAAATCAGATCATGTTGACTCAACAACACACGCAAGAATTGCGTTCATCTCTATCTGCAAACCCAAAGCTACTAACTCTAACTAACTGACACCGAGTTATTCACTATTCGGGATGTTCACTTACATCTAACTGTCTTGTTAGCCGCTAGCTCAGGTCAGCTCAGCAGTAGCGTTAGCACCGAGCTCATTAACATTCATTTATAATAAATAAAATAACTGTCGGTTTGTTTACACATAAGCAACCGGATTTTATATACAGTAAATTATAATAATTAGTAGTAAAACATTTGCACAGAAGAAAGAAAAGGACTTACAACAGAAACACCGCTTCCGTCAACTGAATCTTCTTCTTCGTCAGCAAAAACAAGAAGAAAAAAAACGGCAGATATAACCCGCCTCGCGCCACCTCGTGGTGAGTGACGTGAATGGGATCAGAATTTCAGTGACAAATCTGGCTTAAAAAAAAAAAAAAAAAAATTTTGCAACTATTTTTTTTCCTCGATAAAAACAAACAAACAAACAAATAAATAAATCCATTTACATTTCCCAAACAATTTCATTTAGTCATTTTTTAATTAAATGATTTATCTATGTGTATGAAAACAAGTTATGTCTACAGTTATTTAAAATCTTAATATTGAGGTTAGACGGTGGTGTGGTTCGCACATTCAAGGGCAAGGGTTAGGTTCACGCCTTGGGGCTGAGTGCATGGAGTTTGCATGTTCTCCCCATGCTTGCTTGGTTCTCCGGGTTTCCTCCCACAGTCCAAAGACATACAGATTAGATTAATTAGGCCCGCAGTTATTGTGTGTGTGTGTGTGTGTGTGTGTGTGTGTGTGTGTGTTTGTGTGCCCTGTGATGGATTGGCACCTTGTTCAGTTGTACCCTGCCTTGAGCCCCAAGTCTGTTTGCAGGATGGCCAGTCAATAATCAGAACATCAGCTGACTTTATTCTACTGCCACATAAAGTTGCTGAGCCTAGACTTGAACAAATGAAGCAACCTCAGATCAGTACAGTGGTACAGTGGATCCTATGCATTATAGGTGAATCGCTCTATGCTCTTCCCTTCTTACCCTAATGCACCTATCACTCTAGAATAGGGTCAGTATGGACTCATCAGACCCCATGACCTTTTTCCACTGCTCCAAAATCCAATCTTTATGCTCCCTGACAAACTGAAACCTTTTTCCTGATTAGCTTCAGTAACAAATGGTTTTCTTATAAAAACACATCTGTTTAATCTCAATCCTGTGAGTTGTCATTGCTTTGAGATAGGAATGATACCTATGGTTGATACTGTATATGTTTAAGATGCAACTTATGTGATTTTTTTGTCTGACCATATTTCGTCTATAAAGTTTAAGGTTCAGGCACTGTCCTATCAGGTTTTAATAATGTTAATAATTTTAGTCATTCAAAACTCCTCCATTTCTTTCTTTGCTTGATACAGGTTAATAACTTGATCCTTCTGTAGTGGTGACTTTTTTTTGGCCAGACAGCATATGTAAAGGTGATTAGCCACACTTCAGGTGTCATAGTAAAGCAATAACGATGAATTAAAAGATAATGCCAAGATTAAGACTGGTTAACAGTGCCTGATCAGCAGTAACTTCATACCTTTATTTATGGTTCCTTTATTTAAGATGAGGAAGTTTGTCTAACACGTTAATATTACTGTTGTCTTCAGGTAACTATACATACATCAGGTAACTATACATACATAAGAGTGCTATGTCCTAAGTATCATTATACCTATTTTTCCAGGTGGTTGATCAGTTCTCATTTGTGCCTGTGGAGTTCAACTTGAAAGCTGAGAGTCCAAGAGACTTTGGGAATCTGCTTTAGAATGCTAAATATTTAAGAATAGTCTTTGTCCAATTCACATGAGTGGACTTTTTGAACATATAGAAGAAAACCTCAACGGTTTTGGTCCTAGTGTTAAATAAAGTGTACTCTTAAAACTTATTTTTCATGAAAATTCACAGGATTTACAATGTAGCACAAAGTATGTCTGCTTCCACTACCTCTTGGAGATTAACTTCTTCATGCCAATGCTGGAGTTGGCCTTTGTTTCTGACACACTAGCCTTTTGTTACTTGAAATGTTCTGGCTAGTTTCTTGAAACTTGAACACATCAACAGAGATAACTCCTTCATTTTGAGGCATTTTGGGTCTTAGAGATCAGACATCCTCACCTGGATGACCTAGACGGGGGTGATTAGCCTACACCACTGTTAAGTACTTTTGATCCACAGACACCTTAACACTTTTTCTGCAGCTTTGAAGATGATCTTAATGGCCTTCCACCCACACCTAATGCATTCCTCTGCCAGCTCTTATGCTCGAGACTTTCAACATCACTTGCTTAGAACAAACAGTCAGAGGTTAAGACCAAATCTGATCTGAGATTGATTCAACTAGTTGATTTGCACTATGCAATCAAATATTCGTACACAAGTTATTTGTGCTTATAAAAAAATCTAAATTTTATCATCTTTATACACATACAGACACAATAAACAAATTAAACTTCAACGTTAACCGATTAGCTCTTGATGAACATCAAAGAATGCTTTAAGATTAAAACTGAAGAAGACTTTAGATTAAAACTGTAAACACTCTAGTCTTTATAGCTCAATAATTACAGGCAGTAAAGAATAACTGCTTTGTTAATATTGTATCATGTATGGATTGCATTTGTTTTAACAAATATATGAAGTACAAGCCAATATAAAACAATGAAATGACCACTAAAATTAGAATCGGTACAGTACATTCAGGAGAAGTCAACGTAGCTATCGCATATATTATGAGGAAAATCTGCATATATCACTAGTATGCAAGAACCAGAGGAAAGAGTCATGTCTGTGAATGTTTTTTCCAAGTCTTTTTAAGCATTAACTAACACGTGACACTTTGCCTTCACTTGTCCCTCCACAATCCTCCTCAGAGCTTCGCTTCCTAGATGCCGCAGAAACTTCCGGTTTCACCTCCAGGTCCTGGGTTAGTGCTGCGTCAGAGCTTGGGCTTTCCAGACTGGAAAGGGTGTCCTCTTGAGGTCCGAAATCCACGAGTTGCCCTCTCAGTTCAACCTGTTCTTGCTGTAGTGGAACCCCTATAAGCTCCAGTCCTGTAATCCCTCCTACTATGGTCCCCTGCACCTCCACCTCTACCTGTTCCTGTGCTTGGTCCCCACCGGGGTCAAGCTCTAGCGCTTCTGCGTGGCCATTGAGTGGAATGCTACTGGCCTGGGAGAGCATTTCCTGCCTCAGTGAAGCCAGCTGGGCCTGTAGTAGCTCTTTGTGCTGAGTCTGCAGACTGTCCATCTACAACACAAGACAAAGCATCACATTACTGAAGTGAGCAGAACATGTTCGGATTAGCTTGCTTAGGCGTGCGTAACCTACTTTAGAGAACACTATGGAATAAGTCAATATACACTTAACTTTCTTGCTACACACATAAAACCACAAGTTCTTACCAGTTTGGCAAGTCTCTGCTGGCTGTGGTCTGGACAGCGGTATACCTGGAGCTCCTCGAACATCTTCACATTAGACTGAACCAGACTTGCAATCTTGAAAAGATAACAAGACATGACAGAGAAACCAAGATGGAACTGTGACCAAAGATGTCCTTAGAGCAAATGCTATCAATTGGAACCAAAAAAAAAAACTAAATGTGGAAAAATTCAAACCACCACTCACACAGACCTGTTCTTTGAGCTGCTTGATTTCAGACCGTAGACTCTTCTCTACACTCTCTTTCTCCTGTCGTAATACATCCATCTGCTCATTGAGCTCAATGAGATGTTTCTGTAGGTCCAAAATCTCATCACTCTAAAACAAAATGCCACAGGTAAAGTAGCAGATTGTTGACATTATGGTATACTTGACATAAATAAGTAAAAAATATAATAATAATAATAATAAATAAATAAAAAGGTTGCCAACAATAGCACTGTTATGGTTAGAGTAACTGAACACAGGACTTTCTTTAGCTAAGAATGGTATGAAGCATAACGAACCTGCTCAGTAATGATGCCTGTTGCTTCATCATAAATCAAGTTGCCCGTGTTACCATCAGGGTCCATTAAAACCAGAGTCTGGGTTTGTGCTGGTGCATGCTGGGAGGAGCCAACCTCTTCTTCAGCACCAAGCGGCATCCCGTTATTCTCACCATCTTCCTTCACAACACAGAAAGGAGCAGCATGAGACAATTATGAATTCTTCTTGTGATTCTTGAGTATAGATTCGAATGCATGGCCACATTGACTGCTAACTCTATTTTAAATGATTTATTATATTGATAGAGATGCACTAGTCGACCAGCCAGTGAATGGAATTGGCTGTTTTTCAGCTTGATCAACAATGACTGATCACCAGTTCTGTGCTGAGTCTAAGTGGTGCAACAGAAACCTCTTTTTAACACATTGTCAAACGTTGCACGGAATAAAAAGTCCTCAGGTTGCCTTTTTCTCCGAACTCTCCAAGTGATTTTGTCTTAAAACCCACTCTCTACACACTCTTACACCACATATGCTAATTAGTCTCAAAACACCTGGGTAGTAAATCAACATTGTTTTCTTATAATCCTACAGATGGTACACACTGAACTATTCCCACACTGGCATCCCATATGGGCCAAAAATTATTTGCCAAGTTTGTTTAGAACTAGTACATCAATTAAGTCAGATTACCTTATGCTCAACAGTGAGTAAGGTGGTAGTCTCAGTGACTGATCCTGTGGTGAGGATTGGAGGTGTTACAACAGAGCTGATGTTAGTGGTGTCTCCTCCCGTGCCCAAACTCACAGCTAGCCCACTGTAGGCTTTAGCATTAGCCTCTGGATTGCCTTTATAGTACTGCCTGCAATTCACATCCTGATGAAAAACAGTTCTGGATTATTATACATTATATACGCACCATTTTTTTTAAATGCATATACATGGCTACATGGATACTCCACACTGATGTTTAATTTTTAGGTTGGTCTGAGTTTGGTAAATATTATTCTACAAAACAGCATAGTTTAAAGGTCTACAGTGCCTTACAATCCCAAGCCCCCCCAAACAAAAAATAAAATAAAGAAGAAAAAAACTTCCCAACGGCGTTTGACTGAAAGTATTTATTTAGTAACCTAGTAACCCAGTGTAAGGATCTATCCAATGACAACTTAAGCACTTTTGTAAGTCACTCCAGATAAGAGCTTCTGCCAAATGCCTAAATGTAAATGTACCCCAAAAACACTTGCAGCAGTAATTGTAGCAAAAGGCTGAATACAAATGAATGGCACACTTTTCAGATATGTATTTGTAAAAAAAATTTTGAAAAGTATAATTTTCCTTCAACTTCACAAATATGTGCCACTTTGTTGGTCGATTACTTAAAATCCCAATAAAATACATATATATGTTTGTGATTGTAACGTAACAAATTGTGGAAATGTTCAAAGGGTACAAATACTTTTGCACACCGCTGTATATTTTTTCTCTCCTTTTATACATTGCAGGTAACTATTAGATAATTTATACATCTGTTTGTTACACCTCTCGAAAAGGAAATGATTCGCAAAAAAAAAAAAAAAAAAAAAAAAAGCGTTTTGTTGCTTTAAATGATTTACCAGACGTGATGCCCATGCTCACCTGTGTAACTTGTATTTGGAATGTGGTATGTGGGTTTCTGAAGTGCGTCTTGTAGTGCTTGACGGCCTCATCCCTCCTGTTAAAGCCGTTCCGACAGCGGTAGCAGTGCCAGTGTGCTCCTTTAAACCTCTTCTCTCCTTTGATGGTGCCCACGATCTCACAATGGTTACAGCAACGTAATACTTTCAAGCCTGTAGGGTACAAGCCAGAAAGTGTATTACTGCAGAGAAAAACTACACTCACAGTAATATTTATGTAAGGACTTCAGAACAAATTACACATGCCACATTACATGGCAGGTTGCTCGTATGGTGCTGTGTAACATGTTTATTTATTCAAGTTTATTACTTATAAAAAAGAACAACATTCTCACACACACACCTCTATGATGGGGTGTTGTAATAATGTATCTAACATCAAACACATTCTTAATGACATCCATATACTTTATAGTGGAGCAAGCGCATATATTTCATTCTATATTATATTCTATGACCAAGTAATTAATACAAATCCTCTTCCATGTCTACTAATAAACTATGGATGCTAAACCGAGGCACAAATGATGTCCACTACCAAATCTGCATAAGCAAAAACTGGCCAATTTTTTTTTTTTTACAATAATTTAATAGAGCTTTGTTCTGTTTTAGGTAGCACAACTGGAATTCGATGTTTTTAAATATAAGAATGTAAAAACATGGGAATATTAGCTATCGCATGAAAACCACTGAGAAGTGTGACAGTGGAAAAAAAAACACTGCTCCTTCATTTTATGTCTGACCTGCAAAGTCGATGCTCTTGTCAACATGTTTGATGCGGAAGTGGGCACGGAGTATAACAGGGTCCTGGTACGCCTCGGCCACTGTACACAGCGGACAGTGCATGTGCACCCCTTTCTCACACCCAGCACACTTGTCATCCTGGCACAGCACAGGCACGTAGGAGTGTTCTGTAGCTCTGACCCGCACAGATGGATGGGCCTGCATAGGGACATACATGTGTATTTTAAAAACAGATGTTGTGCAGTGACACCTTTCAAATTTACACACCAGCCTTTTCCACCAAGGCGGTTCCAGAGCCTGTTCGAACCAGTTCTTTGTTTTCAGATAGCCAAAGCACCAGCCCTCAGACATTAAAAAAAAGGGTTCATGGCGGTACCAATTTTTTGCTGAGCAAGAACAAAGAACCGCTTGTGTCAGGCCCTGGGAGGGGTTTATCAGAATCAATTTCAAGTTTCTGACCGCCATCTTTTAAAAAATGGACTTGATATATAATGGCTTGCTGCTAGGATTTTTGCGCCATTAGCATTGCCCGGAATGATGTAATGACATGACTCTAGCCCAGGGGAAAACAAAGTTAGTTCTTATGAGGTTCTCTTTTAAACTAGCACCTAGTTCACTTTGGTTAAATACGGGGTCACACAGGCCAGGAAGGGTGTGTCCTTGTCAATGCAGGTTCATACACATTAGATAAACGTGTCTGCACTAGAGCACCCCTGTGTGGGGAATTTCTGCATTACGTGCAGGACGTTTAACCTTAAAAAAAAAAAAAAAAAATACACAGCTTTTAAAAAATTATTACCACAAACATATAAATAATATGGTTGAAAAACGTAGGTATTAAAAGATAATTTTTTAAAAAAATTAACGAATTAGTCACATGCTAGGTATCCGATATATTTATAACAGTATACGCCTAATAGAAAAAAAACGGAGCTAACTAAACTAGCCGTCTTAAAACACATTAGCGTTTACTGTGAATTAACCCAAAGGTAAAGTAAAATAAACCATAGCGGCGTCTACACAGAGCAGTCATTAGAGTCTTGTCCCAAATTGCTCTATCCAGGAACCCGAGTGCACTACATTTCTATTCCTGCCGTTATATAATAGTGCTGTGCTATAGGGAACTAGGAGGCGTTTGGGACTCGACCAACGACACAAAATACAAAGTATACTAGCTAGCCAACGAAAATAAAATATTTACAAGTCTTTGAAGGAATACTCACGACAAACGCCGCCATTATCTAGTGTAATTGTAGAAACAACCACCAAATATCGCCGTTTACCGGCGTTTTCACAATTTTCGTCGGCAAAACATGTTTCAGACCAGTGGCTTTGTGTGGTTCGTCATAGACTTTTGTGTACACATGCACGCAGGATCACATGGTATTGTAAAACCTCATCGCTCATTGGAGGAAGCCGAAGTCGATGTTTGTTCCAGCCAATCACCTCGTGAATCGTTTAGTAACGTTACACGGTGTGTGTATTAGATTAAACTAGTCGAGTCTTGCAATAAAGACAGTGCAAAATATTTGAGAAAAGAACACAACATGCTAGATATTTAGTTTGACATGTGTAGGATGTTTATGTTTACTCTTTTTATAATAACACCATTTAATGAGGTATGAAAACAGGATCATCCTTTGAAATATCCTTTGAACGGTGTAGAGTGGTCAGGAGATTGACAAAATTAAACGGATATCGTTATGACCAGGAAATGACACATGGTCTGACGTCTGAAAAATAAAATTTGTTTAGCCTTTTTTTTTCCACCTAGAACGATAATCACGTGCTATTCCATGCGAAAAACAGGGGGCACCCGGATTTGAACCGGGGACCTCTTGATCTGCAGTCAAATGCTCTACCACTGAGCTATACCCCCACAAGAACCACTGGCTCATTTAGCCAATATATAAAGGATCATGTCCATATAGATAACAAATATCATTTGTCCTGTTATCCCTGTCCACCGATGAACAGTGTAGATTGTGATCGAAGATTTTACAACTTAGCTTTACATCAGCTACAGTACCAGTAATGCACTTCTATGTGTAGCAGACAAACTGGTCACTCTGTGTAATTATGTGAGTAATTATATTTGTGATTAATGCATTTGAGTATTCATACATCGTCCTTATAATACAAATCAACTTTAAAAAATAAGGTTCATGATTATATGATTAAATTATTATAGGTCCAGTCTTATTTTTAACCCTTTATGAAAAAAAATATTTCGTCGTTGCGTATTTAACAGCTAAAAAAAAAAAGTATCCCATGGAGATGCCGGGGATTGAACCCGGGGCCTCATACATGCAAAGCATGCGCTCTACCACTGAGCTACATCCCCTACTGGTCATCCATGATTCATTGTCTATTAAAATGACTCATTTAAATGAGACCGGACCAATGGGACATTTCCTCTCAGAAATTGGAGCTGCATTGTAGTCAGCCGCTAGAGGGAGTGAGAGAAATTCAAGGACCTCAGTATGTTGGTATATTTCAATCCGATCGAGCATCTATGAAATGCTGGGAAGGCTCCACCTCACAACTAACAGTACCCAAAGAATCCACTGCTCGTGTTCCAGTGCCAGCCACCACAGTACATCCCAGAGGTGGAGTCATGCCCCGAGGGGCCAGAGGGCACCAAAATGTGCACACATAAAAAATACCAATACCAAACACCATTTTAACAATACAGGATCCCATTACAGCCTGTAAACTTGTTAGTCCTTGTAAAGAGAGATGCTGTTCTTCTCTCCAAGGGAGGCTTTAGCAAATAGTACCTCAATGTTGTTTATATTTTTGCAGAGAAAACTCTTTAGGAAATCCGCTTTAATTCATCCCAAAGATGTTCTATCGGGTTGCGGCCAGTCAAGTTCTTCCACACCAAACTCGCTTAACCATGTCTTTATGGACCGCTTTGTGTGCTGGTTCGCAGTCGTGTTGGAACAGGAAGGGTTCATCCCCAAACTGTTGTCCAAAATACCTTGGTATGGTGAAGCTTTACGAGTTCCTTTCACTGGAGATAAGGAGCTGAGCACAGAGTCCTGACCTCAACCTGATAGAACACCTTTTGGATGAATTAGAGCGAAGACTGCGAGTCAGAACTTCTCATCCAACATCAGTGTCTGACCTCACAAATGCATTTCTGGAAGATTAGTCAAAGATTCCCATAAATACACTCCTAAACCTTGTGGGAAGGCTAAGGATGGACCAACATCATATTAAACCCTATGGATGAGGAATTGGATGTTACTCAAGTTTAGATGCACGTGAAGACAGTCGAGCGAATACTTTTGACAACATAGTATACTATTTTTCACTCTGTTTTGTTTACTCTAATTTGTCTCCCTGCCTTCCAGCTTATTTGGAGCCCCAGCCAAGTTTCAGCAACTCATAAATAGAAATCTTTTCCCACAATTTACATCCCTTTAAAACCAGTACCTGATAATCACTACCTGCTGTGTAGACAACCTAAAGATTTGTATGTTGTGGAAGACACAGATTGCAGTAGATGCAAAAAAAAAATATATATACACACACACACACACACACACACACACACACATGTTGTCCAGAAAAGAATGTGTTTATCATGCACACATCCCCATAGCAGGAAGAAATCCAGATGGTGCTCCTATGAGCTTAGGTGTATGTATTCATTTTAATGCTGTTTTTTAGTTGACAAGATTGGCATGCTGAAATGCACATGGAATTAAAAGAAAAAAAAACATAGCACAGCTTTTTCGTTACTCTCCTCACATTATACTTTTCTTTACACCTACCAAAATGTTACATGTGCATATGCAGATACCTTTTAAACACCTTTATTATTCAGGATATGACAGAGGCTTTAGAAGACTCAGTAATTAAATGCCTTTAAGTCCTATTCCTCTATCTCCTCCATCTCTCTCTCTCTCTCTCTTTAAAGGATCAGAAAAGCACTTCACATGTTAAAGTCTTACATTATATTCATATAGGAATCTCATTTCTGTAGTGCAAATAAAATATATTCATGTAATAAATTAATCACGTGATCTCGCAGGCATTTATAGTTGTCAGAATTCTAGAGATTTATCAGAGTTGCAAAATGTTTATTTCACATTTTACCCTAATAAGTTAACAGTATGCTTTTACTGATCTTATTTATTTATTTATTTATTTATTTATACACATACAGATACAGTATATTCACAATCTCTTCTTTGAACATGTCCAAACCACCTAAA
Source organism: Dinotopterus cunningtoni (assembly GCA_028565755.1). Taxonomy (NCBI): domain Eukaryota; kingdom Metazoa; phylum Chordata; class Actinopteri; order Siluriformes; family Clariidae; genus Dinotopterus; species Dinotopterus cunningtoni. Next base: position 1,955,269 of record JAOTRS010000019.1, read on the forward strand.
TCTGGCCTCTCTGACTTTATCTCCAAAACATCTCACATGAGTTGTCCCTCTGATGGACTCATTCTTAATCCTATCCATCCTTGTCACTCCCAAAGAGAACCTCAACATCTTCATCTCTGATACCTCCAGGTCTGCCTCCTGTCTTTTTCTTCAGTGCCACTGTCTCCAAGCTGTAAAGCATGGCTGGTCTCACCATTTACAGAAGATTGGTACATGCATTATTTTGTCCTTATCTTAGGTGAAATAGTCAGTTTACTACACTTTTAGTACAGTAGTATATGCAATTATTCATTATTTGCTAAAGCTGATAGATGAACTGACTTCTGAATTGCATTCATTTCATATAAAAATGTGAATACCGTTTAGGGAGTGTTCCTGGGGTTGCAGATTGAGCTGAAACACCACTCCACCTGTTTATTTATCCTAACTGATGCTCTGGAAGGTATTTCACACATGCATGCTAACAGTATTAGGGATGTAAAAAATTTATATACATAAAAAAAAAAACTTGCACGCAAATTAATGAATTGTCAATTGTATTCTTCTCAGAAATACTTAAATTTATCACTTTACTTTGACACTTGCATTTATCACTTACTTTAACATTAAATATATGAAGGAAGCAGCCATGTCAATCTTTAACTCTATTTTGAGATGCACATGCTGTGTGAGTGCGTGTGTGAGAGCCATTTCATTTTACTTCGACACAGCGTGCACCGACCATTTTATTAGGCATTTCTTTACCACACGGCAGAAGATCATGTTCGGATATTTGGGGATCAAGTCTTATATTCCATCACATGGCAGCAAAAAATAAATATGGAGGCAAACATTGCGACACTTCGACACACACCACGGCCAGCAAAGTAATTTTTATAGGTGTTAATTTGCATCTTCTATCCCCCACCTTTTTAATCAATATCACTGGTTTTTGCAGATGTTGATTATTTGTTTGATTATTTCAATTATTATAAAAAAATAATAATTAAGTGCTAGTAACTATGTTCATCTTATTTACAATGGTGAAATACAAGGCTTGTTCATAATGTCAGGGAAACATAACATTAAATTAAGATAAGAGTATTACCTCATTATATTTTACCCAATTCATGCCTTAGAATATGACGCAGACGTACTGCGTATAAATATATAGGACACTGTAAATGTGAATTATATATATTATATAAGCAACATTGTCACCCTCTTAATTCATATGTCCACAGGTCTTTGTGCTGCCAGTCCTTTTTCCGCGTTGCACGATTATCAAAGATGGAAAGCAAAGTAGTTCACAATGTTCCTCTGTCCATAAAAACACGAGACCCCATCATCGACAGCCAAAAGAAAGGTCATGTACCTATCCAAGCCAAAGAATGACTTCTATTCTTCAACGTCCTATTGGCAGTATGTGCTTTGATTATTGTCATTAAGTGTTCTTTGTTAGGAGACTTTCCCTGTAGACTATTTTCGATACTGTGTCTGATGTACATTGGTGCCATTTGATTCCTGTACAGTAAGTGTTGGCTTTGTTTCTTTAAAATATAATGTGCTTTTTTTTAAAATAAAATGTATGTTACTTGGAAGCATACTGTGATAATTGCAGCTGCAGCCTGTAAAATTAACCTGCGTTAATCACATTGTGCACTCGAGCTAAGACACACTCCATAATTTTGTGTAAAATCTAATGATTCATTTTAAATCAAACATAATAGTTATTTGGACACATGCTTCAATGGAATACAACTTAAATAAGTTGAGTTATATTAAAAAAACAATTCTTAGACTGATGGTTTCAGAATTTTAGTTTCTAATGTGCAGATATAGTAAAGTATTTAACAAAAATATCTTAATGGATAGTATTTTACTATATCTTAATTAATCTGAGCTCAGGCACACCAACCCAGCCAACAGCTCAGCATCATACTCATCCAAAGTTCAGAAGATGTCTGGCCAACCAGCATACTGTACCCACCTCTGTACCTATCTATAAATACTGGTCAAGTAGGAGTTGTTTCCCATGATTCCAAAATTTCCATTCCACAAAAGTGCAACTGAGAATCTAGTGCATGTCAATGATGTCTGCTGCAATGTTCACTGTTTCTTATGCAAACCCCATCATCATCTCACTCACTAGCATGGCATACATACTCTTACATTCTCTGTGACATCTTAATGACTCTCCCTAATCTCTATCACTGGTCCTTCTTAACAACTCCCTCCCTTCCTTACTCTCTAATGAATCTCTCTCCTACTCTCACGTTCTCAATTTTTTACCTAATGAGCCCATTTAGACAGGAGATGACCCTTGACATTGAGGGATGCAAAATGTCATTTGATATGTGGCATGAGAATGAGCTTTATCAATTTGTGAACAAATAGGTGAGTAGACCTTGCACACTCAGGTAAGTCCTGATCCATAAATGAGTGCATTGATCTCTCAATCAGACTGGAATGAAGGATTAACCTCATGTTCTTCCAGCTAAGGAATCCTGAATTAAGAATCATAGAATTCATATAATTGGACAGCGTCCTGAAGAGCAGGACACACTATAGAATCAGGTCAGTCAGATAATAAAACAGAATAGCGAGAGTGAGTGTGAGTTGAATGTCTTTGCTCTACTTTGGGGCTATTTTACCACTAAACATCTGGTCTGAGCATGCAAAAATCCAGTGACACCATGTTCATTGCCCAATATGGACACTGAAAATATGACCCCAGGGTTCCAGGAGTAGTTGCAAAGCAACCCACAAAAGATTCTGTGACATAAACTCACTTTTTATTGTCTTGCTGTTTGTTACTAATTTACCCAGGTGTTACCCTTCTGCTTTTGGTGTTGTTCACACTGAAATAGGCGTCTGGGGGTAAATTTGACTTCACACCTTGTACAAATCCACAGGGAAGAATAGCCAACGTCCACGAAAAACATATACCTGGTGATGCCTTATGGTTCCAGCAATGCCTCTGCTATGTTCCTTCCTCATTGAGGTACTTTATGGGTACAGAAAAAAGAAGCAGCAGCTAAATTTAACACACTTGAATAATTGCTGAATGCTCTGTGGGAAATAATCCATTTCAGTACAAACAAACAAAGACTGACACCTGATGCATTAACAGCACTATAATGATGCAACAAAAAAGAAAAGACAATCCCACTAAAGAGCCAGTTCCCCTGAAAAAGTCCAACAGACTGGCACAGAAGAATGAGCAAAACATCAGGGATATCACTCTGAAATCAGTGACCAGTGGAGGCAGCTCAGCAGGAACGTGGAATGATGAATTTATTCCTAGTCAGATGCAGCAAAGCCCCCAAACCATAAAAGCGGTGGTGCCTGAAGCAAAAAGCAGTTTCACTGCAATTACAATGTGTAAAAACTAATCTGTATAATTGGAATCATACCTAATGTGAGGCATCATTAAATATTCCCTGGCACTACGACTCTCATAAAGATCAGAACCCCTCTCTACCTAAATGGAGACCTCACCAAATAATAAAAAACCTATCCAAAGACCTTTTCTTTTCGTCTCTCCAACCCTCTAGGGGAAAAAAGCACCACAGGTCACAGGTTAGTGCGACATTCAAATAGTACCATTAGTACCAATAGTACCCTTACAGCTGTAGTATAAAATGTATAAGTGGTGAAAGTAAGAAAACATTCTTAACTCTTCTTTATTTTAAATTGTTAGTAGTATTTCTGATGATGCATTGTAGATCCTTAGGACCCTTCTTAACCAGCAACAAAAGAGCAGCAGGCTTTCCTTAAAACGTGGGCAGTACAAGGGGCATTCAACATCAAAAATGGCCTGGTATAATCACCAATGGCATTAATGCAGGTCAATGCACGATCTCATACTGCTCACCGCACCACTTGCACATTAACCCGGCTGGGAGGTAATACCACATGTGCGATATAATCTTGATGTCGCTCCAAGAAGGAAATCAGCCATTAAAGTAGTTCCTGGGAGGCCAGTGTTCCAGAGGTGAAGCAGGCAGTCTGATCATGGTTCTGAAACTTTCTACCTTGATCTTATAAAAGCCCTAGTGGAATTACACAGAAAAATAAAAGATATTTTTTACTCTCATACCGGTGTTCTGTTATTCTGCAAAATAAAAAGTACAGTTTTGACATGAACATCCCTTGTAGTTCCAGAACTTCAATCAGAACAAGCAATGATAACAAGCACTGATAATCCAAAGCACTGGTACTGTTATACTTAAAAATGTTTGAAGTGAAAACTAATATGTAAATTACTGCAAAACAACACATGATTCCACTTTACCAATCTATGCAGAAAAAGGTTAAGAGGTGAAACCAGTACATATTAGAAATAGTTGGGTTTCAAAAATTCCCAGCATGTAGTTGAGCTCTGTTCTTAACTGAAGAATCTAGAGTAACCCCATGTGGACATGTGGAGAGCATGTAAAACTTCTTACAAAGATATTTATTACAGCCATATGGAAATATTATAACAAAATGAAGGAAGAAATTAGGGCAAGGCTGAGAGAGAAAGCAACAAAGTGGGCACGCCACCGAGCACACACGCACGCACGCACGCACGCACACACACACACACACACACACACACACACACACACAGAAATAGAGAGAGAACCTGTTTTCCAGAGTTTCCCGGAACCTGTTTTCCTATAGTTTGTAGAATAGTGTCAAATATATATTTTTTATCATGAATACAGGCAAGCATAAGAGTAATGGAAAAAACCTGAATGGCTGTCCCTAAGTAGAAATGTCTATTCTAGAGATAGAATATGCATACATTTGGAGTGAACAAATAAGGTGTTCTAAACAGGTGTTTTTGTTATAAAGCTTGCATGAATAGGAGGTTAGTACATTAATGTGTAATACAAGCTCGAACCAAGTTCATTAACAAGTAAGAGATTCAAAAATAAATTCATAAATGTAGAAATAATGTTTAACAACTCATAAGCAACTCTACCAAAAATAAAAAAAGTAGTACACTATTAATACTTATTTATATTAACTACTAATAACTCCTAGTTATTTACTCAGTATGTGTTTAGTTTGCATTCAATATTATCTACAGTAAGTACTAAGGCTATTAAGATATATTCTAGAAACAAAAGTATTGGCCAAACTGCAATAAAATTGTATCCAAATACACATTCAAAGTTAGTCCCTTTTATGCAGCTATAACAGCCTCCATTTTTTTTAGAATCTTGTCTACAAGACTTTAAAATGTTTTTGAGGGAATTCTGTCCTTTCATTCTGTAGAGCATTTATGAGGTCAGGCACTGATGTTGGACCAGAAGGCCTGGCTCCCAAACTCCCTTCCAGTTCATCCCAAAGGTGCTCGATGGGGTTAAAGTCAGAGCTCTATGCAGGCCAGTCAAGTTCTTCCACACTGAACAAAATAAAGCCAAAAAGCACAATTATAAATGAAGATGTGGTTACAGACATGCATAAATAAGTGAAAGAGTAAAATTTCTGCCATAACATTATCGGGGTGGGGGAAACACAGCAATGCCCCAAGATCTATTATCTACTACAATGGGCCTCTGTATATAAACAGATAAACAGAGCATTTACTCAGGTAATATAATAGTAAATCAAGTAAAATGTTCCCTACTTATGCTGTGAAGTGTGTGTAAATTTATGCATAAAAGTACTAATGTAAATCTTTACTCAATCAGCACCAAATCATACAGTTTCCAGGCATTACTGCATTTTCCTTTGAGGATTATACAGTGATGTTTCACTTGGTAGTTTAATTCAATTATGCCCAAAGAAACACTGGTACGATTTGTTTCAGAAGGTAAAGCTGCCTAATAAATTAATTCTTTTTGCCATGGTGACATCTTTGTAACACAATGCAATGATTTAGCGTGACAGCTGGGACATTTAAACACTTTAAAAATAGCCGTTTCCCTGTGTGACATTATTCTTTGGGTACAGTGTAGAACTGTTTTTTTTTTTTGTGTGTTTTAATAACATACGATTTTTTTTTTTTTTACCTAATGTAATTTGCATACAATTCACCTTTTTTTAATAACTTTTCTTTAAATGTGAATCTTTTCATTTCTTGTTACACTTCTAAAATAATATATATTTTATTGGAATAGCCAAATAGACTTGTATGTCTAAATAATGTTCACTTCTACCTGTGATGTAGTGCTGTAAGATTTACCATTTATGGAGTTTTGTGGGCCTCATCTAAGGCAAATGAGGAGTGTGGTGCATGTGTGTCATAATTTATGAATGACTGCTATGTATATCACTCCCTATATGCCAGCGTCACAGTAGCACTTTCAGCATGGAAACACATCTGATTACTTCATATCATCTTAAACAACACTTTATTTCCTTAGTAATTGCTTTTAAGTCATTACAAATAGTCTCTGGACTGTCTGTGTTGTGTTTTACGGCAAACACAAAACTACAATACCAACTAGTTTCTAGCAACTCTGAACAAAGGTGTGGAACAAGAGATTGTACACGTTATATAGTGCAGTAACTTTTCATTTTACACTATTTGGGATTCGATCGCATAACTGTTAGTCACACTAGCAAACACCACCACATATTTGTAATTATGTTATGATAAATCTAACATCTGCAAATGAATATCTTTTAATTGCCTTCTTTATCTATTTTTACATTCTTGTTTCTCTTTGAATAAGTTACACAGTCCACCACAACACACTGAATAACAGAAGCTAACAATTTCTAGGTTACTCTTTTATGTGTGTGACAAAGCATCAGGTATTTTGAGAGGTAATCAGGTAATCGTCAAGTCTGTTATTTTTGGCTCCAAAATACCCCTTGAACATAATTATTGACAAAAATGTATACTAGCCTAATGTCGGTTAATGGTGCTTCTTCTTCTGTCAGTCCGCTGTTGTTACTGACGTCATGGTAATTATGGGTTTTTCTAAACGTCTATATTCATTCATTCGTCTTCTATACCGCTCATCCTGTGTACAGGTCGCGGGGGCCTGGACCCTATCCCAGGAGACCTAGTAAAGATTGACAAGAGTATGGGAAAGTCTTTCAATAAAGTCTAACAATTTTGCCACTGCAAGCTTTAAAAAAAGGAAAGGAAAAAAACAGTCAACAAAATCTATGGAAAAATACATTTTCTAATCCCCTGCACACAAGCCAATTCCCCATAATTGGGAACATAGGCAAAACAATAGATCATGGTGGCCAACCTGATTCTTTTAATTCTTCTTGGTAACCAATATAATACTTTATGTTATGCATAAAGAAACTAATTTAACAATTGTCCTGGCATATATAGTTTTTATAAGTGCACACATTTCCTCACTTTCCTGACATCTTAGCTTGTTTTTAACTCAAAAGAAGGAAGAAAGTGACAAATGATATTGCATCCTCTTAGGTAAACACCTGGGACATCTTTTTGTGATAAACTCAGTAATTTGGAGCTTCAGCTAAATGTGAGGTTTGTATACTTTGTACCTTGTCACCTTGTGCTTTTTTTTTTTTTTTTTAGTTTTTGCAAGCTCATGATAATCCTCCTAAGTAGATAAGAAATTTTTGATATTTTTACTCTCTTAAAAACAGATATAGTTATATGCACTGTGCCTGCCTAAAAACCATATTGCAGACATAGGGGCAAACATCGTATTTTGTTAGGTTTGGAATAGGACAAATAATTTGGGACATTAGTTAGTAGTATGTCATTAGTAAGTAGTATTAGTTAGTATGTTATTTTGGCATTATCTACTCTGATTGTTCCAAGCAAAAGTTTTAAAGTTTTGAATCTTTTTCATTTGGGAGTAGTTGGGATGGGAGGGTATCAATAAGCTTTTGGAGTACCTGGTCAGATAGTGTCTTCAGCAAATGTCAACAATGAGAACGTAATTACAAAACTCTGTTCCCGACGAGTGACATTTTCACAACTAGGTTTATATGTTTTCAACTTCTTGTGATAAACTCAATATATGCTGCAAAATAAAAAATAATTACTATATTATATTATGATTTAAACAAAGTCATTGAAAGAAATAATAAAAGTTTGAAATATGTTTTAGTTCTGCAAAGTTAAATTATCCTTTCATAGGTTTCTGAGTATAGATTTAATATATTTTATAAAAAACATTCTTCTACTTGTTTTTCAAGTCTTGTGAAGTAGTTCAGTGCTGATTTTTAGGCTAAGAAATATAATTAGCTAAGTGGCTGGACTTGCATCTTCAGCAGCTAGTTTATTAAATGTGCTGTAGACCTTTGAACTTTAATAATAGGCATTTAACTGCTAAAACAGTTCTCCTTATTTTAAACTCATAACCATAGTTTAAAATGACTACTATCTGTAGAACACAAGTAATATTCTCTAATGTTTTAATATTAGTATACAAAATTTTCTAAAATATAGACATATTATAGACATTGCATAGACAATGTATTTACAGTTCACCTACTGTACTACCACTGGTGTGGAGGAATCTGTAGAGCCAGCACATACCAAAAGGGAAACATGCAAGACTAAACATACTGTACACACAGTAATAAACCTGAGCTTAAACTTGAACTGAAGACCATGGAACAAATAATGGATTTCTTTTGGAATATATTCATTTTAACTGAGAGCTAAAAATCCTAGGGGAAGTCAGGGTAACTTGGACCATTTTCATAGCTTCTTGCAACAATATTTAGCACACATTTTGTAACAGCTAGGTTAGTTATTGAGAATATTAGTAATATTAATGTGTTTTTACATGGTGATTTGTCATGACACTTGGTAAAACATGGAATCTCTGTTGCTGGATACAAAATACTAAAAATCAAGCAACCAAGTAGAATGAAGTGCCTACACAAATACTAATAATAAAACTAAAATTGGTAAAATGGTAAGTAATTAAGTAAGTCAACCAAAGTATAGCAAAATTGACCTGTCTGGCCAAAATTTACAACAAACATACCCTCCTTATGAAAAATATCAACAGTTGATATAGATCGATAATATAAAAATAAGCCATAAATCAGTTTTGATAACTTCATAAATTATGCTTATAAATAAATAAAAAAAGGACAAAAAATAGATTACCTCTGTAGCAGCAGTTAATGCTTTGGTTTTAAAAAACAAACAAAAAGTCATAAAAAAGTCAAAAAAATCTACAAAATCATGTTTTTACAGTTTATGACTGAGATAATGATTATGCAATCACATAAATCTAAATGTATACACAATTCAACAGCTTTCACAGGATGGCAGCAAGTAAATTACTATAGAGAGGCTAGCAATTTAGATTCAGCTGGCTGAAATTACCCCGTGGGCAAAATTACTTCCTCGAAATTTCCTCTGGATAAGATAAAATGAGCAGTTTAAAGTGATAAATAATGAAAGCAGTTTAAAATAATGGACACTTGATTGAGAAGTACACTTCATTGGCTTTGCACTTCAGGGTCAGAACAAAGTAGTTAAAACACATTTTGAACAAACACTACACTTACTTTTCACTTGCTTAAACTATTTTCTCACTTGTCACTATACTTCAGGCACTCCATAAGAGTTCAGCAAAAGGCAATTTTATTTACATTGAAAGCCTTTGGTGAGAATGAATGCATGAATGTGTGTGGCAATGGACCAGCATTCCCCTCCAGTGCTCCCAGTGTTCCCAGTATATATTCTATGACACTGACGTGGATGAGGCAGTTACTGAAGCTGGATCAATAGTATAACAAAACTCCATTAATCCACTGATTGTATAAATATGGAGGTGAGACAAAATACACTTTAGAACAGAAATACTAAGGGGAAAAATTGAGGTATCAAATTACTAAAAGGCTAAAAACCTGATATTGACTGAAAACATAAAACATAGGTAGATAGCAAACTGGAGTAGACATTAAAAACTTGCTATAACACTAAGGACAACTAGCAAACGCTCCAGGAAACAAACAATTCCTGGAAATATCGTAGAACATGGATGGTGAAGGGCAGAGAAAAAGCGCACAGGAAAGTGCAATAGCGCACAACAATATTCTGACTCATGTCATTCATAAATGCACTACTAAAAGAAACCTTGAGAATCGACCGGCCTCTGTAAAGAACCATAATGTACTTTAGCTGACGATTCATCAGTACTTTGTATTCATGATTACCTAATGCCATTAACTGCATGCAGTCTAAATGTGACTGAAATGTATTAATTATATAATCTGAGTTAGCATCTGAGTTGTTTGATCCAGCACAACAATGTTAAAATTTATCCATTGAGAATGCAAATGTGTTTGACTGAGACAGCCAGTATGAAGGTCTAAACGCATTATTGCTTATTAAAAATAAAAACATGCAGGGTTTTGTGGAGGTGAAAATATATAAGGCTTAAAAGGATGAGGATCTTTAATGAAAAATAATACATATAAAGAAATATGGATGGACAATTAAATAATGTGTTAATTATTTTAATTTGCAGTGTTAAATATGATTTTATTGTCTTTTAACCAAAGAAGCTGTTTAAGAGCTTTGTAATTGGTGTGGTAGGCTGGTTGCTTTAATACACTTCACTTCCCATTCCCCACCACTAAGACTTACTAAATGGAGCTGCACCTGAACACCTGAAAGGGTTGTTAATTAGAAGATAATTTGAGTCGTGTTGGAGCAGAAAACACACATGATGTGCTAGGAACCTGCTTTTTACTACATTAATAATTATGTGGATCATATTTAGGTGAATGGCTTCAACAAAAGCATGCTAAGAGCATTTTTAGAAAAATAATTTTTACATGTCGATATATGCAGCATAATGGCTTAATGGACGTTGGTGGACAATCAAATCGTGCCTTAGGTCTGTGTGCACAGGGTTTGCATGTTCTCCCCTGCTCGGTGTGATTGGTGTTTCTGAATTGCCCATACTGTAGCATGTGTGCTTGTTAATGGTGATGGGTTGTTATTGCTTTCAAGTTGTACCCTACCCTGTATAAGATCTCTGAAATGGGGTTTCCAAACCTGTGTAGCAAACCATTCCAAATAAAATTATGTATTCTCTGCAACCTCAAGCCTTAGTCACCTTATTCATTTAAATTTAATTCAGTTTGTATTTTTATTTTAATTGTCATTGTTGCAAAGCAAATCTACAAAATCAAAAAAAAATAATGGACGTTGGCCTACGAAAAAAAACCGTATTTAAATTAACTAAAAAAAAAAACAAAAATAAATAAATAATAATAATAATAAATAATAATAACAATGCTGGTTCCAATACAACTGTGTGAGAACACAGTGCATTACTGTTATGACCAACTAAATATAAGACAGGTGGTCATAATGTTATGGCTGACCGGTGTATAGACTTTACATGTAGAAATTTAGAAAGTTCGATGTACTGAAGTGCTGCTAACGACTAGCATCACGGGTGGATAAGATCACATTAATTAACACGGAAAACGAATTATTCAGTGAAGTATGAGGTTAGTCCTTTGATTTACGAGTTAATTATGAGGCAGTTCGGGAAATACACGTTTATTAAAGAACATTTTACGTTTATGTTGTAGTATTTATTCTATCTAAGGTTTTGGTTAAAGCCACACGTGTGCAGTGTGTGTGACTCCGGAATAGTGAACAGGTGAACAAACGCTCTAATGCTGCCTCTGCCGGTCAGCGAGCATCAGTGTGAGAGAAGAGAGGAGAGGAGAGCGGAGAGGAGAATGACCACACGGACACGAAAAAACAATAAGTACAATAAGTAAAGAGTCAGACCGGCATGAATGCAGGAACAGGACGAGACGCCTGAAAGCGCGCTTTTTTTGGTTTTTGTCAACAATGACTTGAAAATAGAAGAAACTTTCCTCCTAGGACGAAGGCGAGTAAGAATAAAACGTAAGTTACGTCTTTTGCCTACAACTTTGCCTACAACTCTACCTGTGAGCTTTCAGCTGTATCTAATTATAATATAGTTATAGCATATTTAACACGGTATTTAAATTAGAGGATAAATAGGCTGGATAAAATATTAAACCTTCCTGTCGCATGCAGGAGTTACAGTATGTACAGGATCAGTTATTAATAGGTTACAATAATTGACAAGATTGTAATGTGTTTATAAGTTAACAACAACAGCTTTCAATTTGAATGAATGAAGTTTAATAATTTATTTAGTTTTTTTAATTATAGATAGTTAAAGATTTATTCGTTATTCATATACTGTAACTTGCACATATGTGAAATAAGACAAATTGTGTGTGTGTGTGTGTGTGTGTGTGTGTGTGTTTGGGGGACTGAGTGTAAAGTTACAAAAACATAATGCAGACAGATTAAAGTTTAAAAACAAAATTAGCAATTTACACGAACTGCATAGTTCTATATGAATTCTACTTTAAGTAAAAAGCGTTTGTTGCATCTTTTTTGTGCAGACTTTGCTATCATTTGGTGTTCCTCTGTGCACTGTCGCCTTGCACCTCCAGGCTCCGGGTTCGATTCTTGCCTCGTGTGCATGTTCTCCACATGCATGGTGGGTTTCCTCCCACAGTCCAAAGATATGCAGGTTTGGCTGATTGACATTACCAAATTGCACATAGTGTGTGAATGGGCGTGTGTGTGTGTCCCTGCGATGGATTGGCACGTCATCGAGGGTGTACCCAGCCTTGTGCCCTAAGTCTCCTGGGATAGGATCCAGGCCCTCCGTGACCCTGACCCAAATTACAAAGAAGGTCGATGAAATAACACATCATTGAATTATAATACACAAACTACCCTTAATAAAATAAGAACACAGATAATGTGTGACAGATGCAGTGGCGGCTGGTGCAAAAAATTTTTTTTTGGGGGGGGGGACGCAAACAAATTTAAAATGAAAATTTTAATAATCACCTGTAAATAGCCATTTATCAGGTGATTAAGCACCATTACTACTAGTATAAAATAAAGGCATGACTCAC
>JAOTRS010000019.1:1987280-2000963 GCA_028565755.1 Dinotopterus cunningtoni
GTGTTTTTTGACCTTGCATACATGTAAACCTGTTTTAAGAGACTCATTAAGCAATATTAGCAACCTTTAAAATGGCACTTTAAGTTGAACCGCCAAAGATCCACTGTAGGGGAAAGGCGGCCAAATTTGAAGGAACCATTGAAATACTCAGTATGCTATGACATAATCTTCAAATGCAGCCTTCAAAGAATGAAGCCCCCAAATTGAGACTCCCTTGTACTCTTCCACTCTTTGTGTTTATTAGCGAATCACAAACCAGCTAGGTGCATACCACCACCTGCTGTATCGGAGCGGGTCGGAACACAAGCAATTGTGCCTAGTGTAAAAGAAACCCGAGTGTGGTTCTGAGCCTTAAGGTTTATTTTGTTTCCTTTGCTTGAAGGTAGAAGCCTGATTGTGGATCTTTTCTCTGGGGAACAACTTCTCCTCCAAGCTTAACTGCCTCGTCTCTCACCGAAACATACCATTTTAAGAGCACTTTCCTGAAGGATATCTGTAAGCTGTGACTGTCTCATTATGCAGATCAAACACTCTGCTCCTAATGGTCATCCTAATGGTGGCTGTAGGACAGTGCAGCCACATCAGGCCAGCTTAAGAGTGTGGATACGGAGTACCAAAGTTCTTGTGTGTATCATTTACCAGAACTGCTTTGTAGTCTCTATAAAAATATCCAGAGTTATTCCAGAATAAAATGTTTTCATAAAGGGCAGAATTTAAATAATGAGCATAACAGTTGGTTTATGTTGATGCATATCAGTTAGCTCCATGGTGTTAGAAAGGAAAGCCCTGCAAATTTATCTGTGCATCACTGCCTTAGAATCTGGTAATCAGATTAAAGTCGTTTAGAAAATATAACAGATCAAAAAGGACAATAATTCCTTAATCTCTAAATGCACTCAATGTAAATAATAAAGCTCTATTTCTTATTCTAAAGCTTTTAATGGACCTGAGAAAAATCAGTGTGTCAGCATGTGCTGAATTTCACCACAAAACTACACTTCACATTTAGTAAGAAATGTTTATTTCACAATTAAATCGTTCTACAAATGCATTTGCAACAGCAAATACCTTACAACTGTTAACGAGCCGACAAGACGTGTTTGCTTCTACAATATGAGAGCGAGAAACGTGGGTGAGCAAATGTAGGAAGAAAATGCAGATGTGTTAAAAGAAATCAAGCTGATCTATGAGTAAAGTAAATAATATAGAGAAGTCATGAAATCATTGAGCTCATCTATTAAATGAATTGTTATTGTAGTTAAAAAAAAAAAAAAAAACTCACTACAAGTGCATAAGAAGAGAAAAGAGAAAAAAACAGGAAGAAGAAAAACAGGTCCCTTGATATTGATGCATGTACAGTCTGGTCCAAAAGTTTGAATGGAACTTTAACGGAAAGGTTTATCCAACTGACAGCAGATTTGTAAAAAAAACAAATTTAAGTATCTGATTAAATATCCTCAATGAAATGATACTTTATCGTTTTTAGGCAGTAAGAAAACATTTACTGACTTTAGACTTTTTTTTTTTTAAAGGATGTCTTGCGCTATGTATCTTCTTCACTAGTATCAGTTCTCTTTTGGACCAGACAGTATCAGTCCATATTATAATATTTAATTTTTGAAAACACTAGGTGGCAGTGCCTGCACTGTTACATGAGCTGAATGAACACTGAGCAAGTCTTTTTCCTCCATTTAGAGAATACACTCTTACTTACAACTAGTTTATACAGCTATGGCGGTTTACACACAGCTGAGTCAAAGACCTAAGCTCATTTACAATCTCACAAACAAGCCAATAAAGGAGTGTATATAGGAACTTGTAAATGGCAACAATCTCTATGACACTGTCATGAATAAATAATTTTAACTCTAGAACAGTATCATTATAGTTTATGAAATAGCTCCACACTGAGTGTCCCCTTACATAACTTTCTATTATGAACTCATTCAGCGGTCAGTTTGTTCCTTCAGTTTGTAGGATGTCACTATACTTCATTCTCCTCACTCTAGGTTTTCAATAGATACGTATATTTATAATATATATCTGCAATTTCTGGTATTTAAATGATTCCTTCTATGACTATATACAGCTCAGGTCTTAATAAATGAAATTCAAATCTCGATGAGTGGAAAAGACCTTCATCTTTCCATGAGATCTTTAAAAAAAAAAAAATCCACACGTACCAACACATCCATGATTTACTACTACATGCAATAGGTTGAGAGTATAAAACAAACAAACAACAAACAAAAACAAACAAACAAACAAAGAAGTAATCTTGTTTTTGCCATGTGTTGAATGGGAGCAATGGGGCACCCATTTAAGAAATGTAGAAGTTTGTGCCAAACAGCACTGAGCTTTTTTCAGCTTAAAAATCAATGCCACTTGCTTGTAGTTGTTGTGCCTTACACTGCAAGGCAATTGAAAAACTACACACAACAACACACTTGAATATGATTAAAAGGTATAAATAATTACACATAGTTCTACTATGACAATAAATATATCCAAATTCTACATAAATAAGGAAATGGAAGAGGCTGAAGAGGTTTGTCTAACTGACTTTACTAAGTTCACTTTCCGCAGTGACATGGACTTGCTGGTGAACGAAGCAGAATACGTCCTTAAATATGTGAAATATCCTAAGCAGACAGGACATTTACACTAAACCATGACTGCAAATCAATCTTTACTGTCTACTACTATTTCATAATTATTTTTTTTTATTGTTTTGCATGAACTATGTTAGAAAGCTTTATGACCTTGACTTATGTCAAAAAACATCATCTTTGTGTCCCCTTCCTTCCTCCATTCTACCATAGTCAATATCATTGAACAATGGAAAAACATGTCAAAAACTGTAGTAGCATTTAGTGTAGTTTAGGGCAGTTTTTCTCCCAAAGCGTGGTACTGCTGTAAATGTACTGAAGGTGGGCAGTGAGACATCGTTCATAACAAATAAATAAAACATTTTTTAACTTCTAATTTTGAAATTAGGTTTAAAACTCCCATAAAATCTTTCTGATTAACGTATTTACATTTACAAAATAACCAGAAGTAATAAAACAAAACATGGGATTTAACCAATGTGATATTCTTCATTTATGGTAGTCTGGTGTATTGATCAGAGTTGTGATTATTGGTTTGCGTGGACCTCAGGAAATTTTTATGTTTCAAACTGGGCCGCAGCCTTGTTAGAGAATGTCCGGTCTATTGGTAAAACTGCCTGAAGTTTTTACTATAAATGTGCACAAAACCAATTAGTCAAAACCAAACATTTTGTTCACTATAATTAAAGCTGCTTGTATGCATCACCAGTAAAAAAAAAAAAAAAAAAAAAAAAGTATTTGCAGGCTTTGGACCAACCTGTATTTATTTATATAAAAACTAACAAACAAACAAAAAAAAAGCCTGAGGCCAGTGCACAATTTGAGACAAAGCTACGCTGTTACCTAGCGCAAATTCTCGCTGAGTCCAGTGATGGCTTTAAAATAGCCAAATAAAAAGTTGCTACAAACAGAGCTTTAACAGACAAACAAAAGCTAAGTCCTCCCTCCCTCTGCCTGTCTCAAACATGACATTCTCTTTCTTACATCAGGCTGCTCTTAATGAGTGTGTTTCAATGTCATAATGATCATCTAAACATATATTTTTTTGTTTTTTGTCTTTTTCACAGCCCAGTGTTTTGTTCAGAAAAAAAAACAGAAGAGGTTGCCACGCCGTTTAAATTAGCTACGACGATACGCTTTGCTGCAGAACATCAGTGCACATGCGTGGATGAACGAGAGGCTGAATTAAGCATTGCTTCTCTCTTTATCTTGTGTAGTATAGTTCCACACAATTGCTTACAGGCATTTTCTTTCAATTCTTTTTTTTTCTTTTTATACGCCTGAGAGGTAATGGGAGGCATCATGAACTGTTCAGCTACAGCAGCCAAAAAACAAAACAAAAAAAAACCTAGCACCTCCACATGACTGTCAAATGCTTGTTATAGCTCACAAGTCTGGTTAAATGAGTTTCATTCATATTAACCCACTTGTCGTAAACAACATTTGCACCTTTAGTCCATTATAGGCTGTGTAAAGGTAAGGCACGATGCTTTCCACTTTACAAGTTCATTACGAGGCACTGTTTTCTTTTTTTTTTTTTTCTCTCTTCATTTATACGTTTTCTCATCACTCGTATTTGTAGTAGCCACGCTCAACTGCGCGGCAGGCGATCTGCTCGGCGGAGTAGCGCTGGTCGAGATCGAGCAGCGCCTGTAGCAGGGAATTGATGTTGGCGCGGAGTCCCTCACGTTGCATCCACACGCGCAACAGTTCATACACTTTGTCGCTAGCGTTGTGCGACTCTGCAAGCTTGATGGCGTTATCACTTACACCAATGCTGCGAAAAAACTTGTTGTGAACGCGCACGTCCAGTACGTCAAACAGGTCGAAGCTCTTGCTTAGTGACACTTCCTCAGCTGTGGACAGAAGAATAAGGAAGGTGTCAGAATAATCCTATACAAAAGAAACCATTTTCATAATTTTGAAATAATGAACGTTTAAATGACAAATGCATCACCTTAGATAAATCACCCACTACTTAATTATAGCAATTCATTTTGACAATTATCCTTAAACATGCCAATGGTCAACTTTTAAATGCTTACACTTGTACCAGAGCAAGCCCTACTAGGATCATATTTATATAGTGCAACTGTGTTAATTAGGGTATAAAAAATGACTGAGCATCCCAAAGTGGTTTATTCATCTCTAGCAAAAAATGTAAAGCACCAACACTGGACAATAATACCAAAAAATATTGAACAAACACTGACTAATGGAAAACTACCATAGCATTTACTAACAATAGTAGTAAGGATTTTCACCACTAACGAGGATGTAATGAAAGAAATCTCTCTAGGACATGCTGACAGTTTCAGGTGTGTGTAGGTATATTCATACAAAAGAAGCACATTTTGTGTGCTTACGAAAAAGATAAACAACAGTTTATCTCTAACACTTATCATAGGATTATCTTAACAGCAATTTACTTACCAAGTAAGGGCACCAGTTTTCGGGGTGTGCCATCCTCCTATTAAAACACACACAAACATAATTAACATTCTGCTCCTCGGAAAAAGAAAAAAAAAAAAACCTGTCTCTGCAGTACAGCATGAGATTGCTGACTTTACTGTGACTCATTCATGCTGAACTCCTGCCATCTCAAAGGAACATACCGCAAGCCAGACATGTAAATCACAGATTTTATCGTTAATTTAAAGCAGAAATGCTGCTAATGGAAAGATAATGTCTTGAGGTTAACATTCACTCCCTGATCTAACACACCCCATCCAGCTGATCAAGGTTGTAATGGGTGTGTGGATTTTACACATGGGTGTGTATAGCATTGTTTGGTTTAAAAATATTTCTCTCATGACACTGAGATGATGTGTTAAATCAGCTGCAATAATGCTTTAAAGCATTAAATCAAAAGTGCAGATGGGAGCAGCTGGAGTGATCCCAGATGTGAAGTTAACACAGTGGGTATTTTGGTAAAAAAAAAAAAAAAAAAAAAAATTAAATAAATAAATAAATAATTTTTATATATTATATTTCTACACATTTACAGTGAAGAAGTAAAGCATGTATTTTGTGTGACCCTAAATCAGCATCCATCAGTTCACAGCTTGCCATTCACTAATACTTTAGACATTTATGGTAATAGAACAAAAGTGCACATGGATACAGACAATACAATAGCCAAGGTATCAAAGTCAAAGTTTAACTCAACATGTTTACTAAAGATGGGAAAAACAACATTGATTCAGTATTGACATTCTTTTTGTGTGGCAACTCATGCATCACCACACTAACTCCAAAAAAATTATTAATTTTTTTTTGTTTTGATTTTAAATTGATACAAGTTTGCATTTGACTGGTGCAATTCCACTATGATCCTACAGGTGGAGCGCTCTAAACTATTCCTGCATAGGCAGGCAGCATAGCATCCTGTGTTGTAGGAGCAAATTATTTGCCAAGTTTCAGCACCTATGTATTGTAATAGCATCACATCCACTGGTCCCTGGTGATTCCCGTCCCTAGTGTTTACTGTGACTGTTTTGACTCACCTTGGCCCATGACTCTGCCTCCCTCTCACAACTGGCTGAGATAGGAAGTGTCATGTTGACGGGCAGGGCGGATAGACTGGTCTGGGAGGAGCTGGTGGTGTTTGGTAGGCTATCCCCAAGTCCTCTGTCCTCATCCTCCACTGGGATGCTTTTACTCCCCAGGATGTGAGTCTCTTGCAGCAGCGGACGAGACTCCGTGCGAGGCAGCTCTGCCTCCTCTAATCCTGCGTTACGATTGTTCTCACACTCCTCAGAGGTAGGCACACAAACACCATCCTAGAAAGACACAAATCAGCAGTTAATCAGAAGTTTGCACTTTAAGATTGGTGCAAATATTAAATATCAACTCGGTTATTTTTGGTGTGTGTTGATTAACCTGAAGCATAAAGGGACTTACAATAGGAATCTTCACTTCATTATTTTGAACCACTGGGCTTGCTAAATAGGAGAAAATCAAAAACACACCATGAGCAACAAACAGCAATAACAACAAATGATAAAGTCTAAATTCATCACCACAAATTGTCTAACACTGTTTTATGCGCTAATGTTGGGTACAAATAGTGCACTACAATGACAAAAGTATGTGGAGACCTCACCATTCACACCCATTTCTGGTCATTGAGCTCCCCGCTGCAGCTACTTTAATGTTATAATAACTTCCATTCATCTGAAAGGCTTTCCATAAGATTTTGGGGCACTGTCTTATTAAAACAGGTTTACACTAGGTCTCTCAGTTCTGGTGAAGGGAAACCTTTATGACAAAGACATTCTGAAGAATTTTGTAATTTTACGTTTTTGAGCAGACCCTAAAACTGTGAGGGGAGTTTAGATGTCCACATACTTTTGTCCACATTTTAACATTAATATATGATGCGTCTACAGCAGAATTTTAAATGATGGATTTACTATTAGAGAACCTGAACAGCCCTTTAAGATGGAAAATTTCTCATCAATATTCATAATATACAATAGTTCATTTTATTAAGGTGATTAGTTTAAAAACCTTGTTGTCTACGGTGTCGTCTCTTCCGCCAAAGCACCACCAACACAATGACCAAGATGAAAACCAAGAATAAAAAAAACAATAAAACCGGCACTGGGAAAAAGGAGACAAAACAAAATACAAGCGTTTTAATACAGATTTAATAATCTAATGTTCAAATACTATAGTCCTGTAACATAAATGAGTGTGGTGTGGTCATGTGATTGTACCCATGATGCCATGATTTTCAGTACTGGATGTGGGTGAGACTGTGGGCGTCACAGTGGGGTCATGAGGCGATAAAGGGCGTTTTTTACACTTTGTGTTGGAGGTTGGAGTGCACGCCCGCTCCTCAATTTCATCTGCTTTGCACCTAAGACACAAATTTGAGAACGGTTATTACTGCTGGCTCTGATATCAGTTTTGCATTTTGAGATATTACCAACACTGCAGAGAATAACAATCAATTTTTGTGGCCAAATTCTGGGAATGTGGAAATGGCTACATTCCTATTACCAGCCTTTAATGACTCAATTCTGGTTTTTGTGAAAAAGTTTTTATTTTTTTTAAGGCTGTCTGAATCCACAAATCTAACTGTTGTATGTGGTCCTAGATTGAATACATATCTGACACACTGTCATGTAACTTGAATGAGGACCGTCAGTTCAGAAATCATGTGACTTTCACACCCTTGTTTGAAATGACTAACTGGTCGATCAAATATGACATGCTTTAACACAGATGGCACATACGCATGTGACCAGTTAGCCATTTCAAAGGACCACATTAGAGTCAGATAAAAGTATTTCTGAATGTGATTCGTCATGACATGCAAATCTACTCTGACGAACAAAAATCAGAGCTGAACAATGTGGCATGTAATATGAACATAGCCAAAAAACCTGATCCTGGCTGTCAAATTAACTGCAATGCTTACATACCATCATCTTTGCAAGAAAAAAAAAACACTGCTTACAAACTCAGTTTTAAAAATGTTTAAATGACCAAATGTATTTAAATTCAGTGATTATATATCAAAATAAAATCAGGACATTGTGTAATTTTCAAAACTTTATATTGTAGAATGTGTGACCATGGGAAAGGTTCTCTCAAGCTACTACACTTTTTCTTCAGGTTGTGGCATAGTAGTTACCTAGTGCACTTCTTGCACACTTCACAGGGCTCATCTGGCAGACAGAATGTGCCAGACCTGCACTCACACGTAGTGTCCCTTGTGCTTGTGCACTTCTGTGTTTCTATCTGACCTGTGCAGAGAGAGAGAGAGAGACAGAAAGACAAATGGATGAAGGTGGATTAATATACAGAATACACTGCTTTTAACAAAAAAAAAAAAAGATTAAAAAAAAAGACAGGTGTTTTTTTTATCCTGCAAGGAACTAAAGAGAAATAAATGCAATGAACATTCTAGCAGAATATCTTAATGATGTACGACATGCAATATGAGTATGTATAGCATAACAGAAATCATAGGATGTTCATGTGCTACTGTCCAGATTCCTAAAAGGAGTGATTAAACTATGATTTTCCTGATCCACACACCCCAGATGAGTCAGCAACAGTTTCCATCAACTCTTCCTCTCTATATCACCATCTCTCTCTCACGCGCACACACACACACTCACTTGACTCACACACAGAAAGGATCACAAAAAGAGCAGGGGTGATGGGTGAAGGCCACACCCAGACTGCGTAACAGTAGCTGATCGGTTTCTCATGGCTGAGGAAACTCTAAACCTGTCTCTATTCACCTAGTGTCCATTAGTGTCCTATAGAAGTCCTTTGGGACATCGTGCAACTGTTTCATGAGTTTGCAGCAAAGTTTAGGCTTCACGAGTGCTTTTGTTTAATGGCCTTTTCTGAAAATCTGTTGTAACATGTCATAGCCTGAGGGACAGTGAATAACTAATTCTCTTAAGTGAACACACCCAGGCTGATATGTTCTGGAAATGCTTTTAATTTCTTCGGTTGTATTATGATTTATTGTCCAAACTCATCAGTTTACTGGTAAAGCACACAATCCTAATCCTCTTTAGGGGTGGATCAATGCTCTCTGCAGATAAATGTTACTCAGTAATGACAGTGAGTTAGATGTGATCAAATTATCAGTTTTGGAAAACACATGAAGGAGAATTACCCGCAGGGCACGGACTGCACTGGAGGCACATTTCCATGCCAGTTGGATGCTCGGCGTAGGTGCCCGTCTTGCACGGTTCACATATTCCCATCTCCTGATTTGCAGTGCACTTCTCCTTCACGTAGGTCCCTGTTAAAGAAATACAAACACCCCCCCCCACATGGGTTTACTTTCTCAGCTCATGGAGAAACTATTAAACTTTGTGCTGAGAGAGGCTGAAGTTAAACTTGCATAGCATTATATATTTCTAAACCAGTTTTGTAATTGTACATGACAGTATTAATATTTCCACAGCAAGCCGTAACCCTAACAAACAAAAACACATCAAGTCTCCATATGGAAATGATGGATGGATGTTGTTATAGGTGGTTGCTAATTGCTACACTTCGGAGCATTTTGATTGATGAAATGTCTTTACAACATTTTTTTTACATTATTAACTACCTTTGAACATATTTTAAAATAACGTTGTAGCCTTATGCTAATTTCACATCATGGCCTGTGTGTTATAACACGTGTCATTCCTACTCACCAGCCTCGCAGTTTTTGCAGCATAATCCATGGTGTGAATACTCCTCGTTCTCCACACAAGCATGCTGCTTGGCCGTCTGGTTCAGGTTCAAGTTAAAGCCAAGCTCAGCTGCTCCTCTGCTCACCACGGTCAAACCCAGCACGAGAAGAAAAACCTGGTGAGACAAAGCCATTCAGGTCAGTTCACATGCCTCTTATTTTGACTGGAAGTAGCAGAGAAAGTGAAATATGTAAAAGTGGAATGAGACACGGATGCATCCTGCGTGCAAAAGATTGCTTTCTTTAATTTAAACCAGGGGTCTCCTTTATCAACCCTGCAGACACATGGTTCTTTGTACATATACACGTTTCTACACATACAATGTGATTTTTCAAGTACACAAACCCGTAGTGGTTGAGGAGGAATTGTAGGTAAACTGATTATGAAGTAACATAAAACGTAAAGAAAAATCTTACTAAATGCACATTTAAGAATCAAGCAAGTAAAGCTTGATTTCCCACCTACCCGATACGAATGTCTTCAAAAGCACTGGAATAACGCCAGAGGTAGGAATGCTGTCGGCATTCCGGCTCTGACAGTTCCTCAAACTCAGCTACACTACTTAAGTTCATGATCATAATCAACTAGGGATGTGAGTGGGAATAGTGCATGTATAGTTTTTTGCCTTGTGCCTGCCAGCAATACAAATGTAATTGGTTAAATGTAAAAAAACAAACAAACAAAAACTTGCAGTCTAGTTTAAACCATCGTCATCGTCATCATTCATGGGCTTTTTAACTCCTCCAAGCTTCGAATCTTACTGCTTACAAACAGCTATGGAAAAGAAAAAGCTTCTTACTCTGATATACACCGCTACTCTCAATCAGATGTTTATGGTTCGCACAAATCACATGCATGAGGTCGTGCCCAGACAGAGCAAGATTCATTAACATCCCCTACGTACAGCTGTGATAAGTGGCCATTTTCACATGTGCACTGAAGCTTCTTCACGTCCAGAATTAGAACTTGTCCTACACATACTATAATAAATGAGACCCCGGAAGATTAAAGAGAGATGCAAATCCATACAGGGAGGCAAATGAGGGGGAGGGGGAGCTTTGCTGTACCCAGATGAAATATAATCTAAAGATGTACGTGATGCTGCCATGGTTACAGGCGCCCCCACACGTACACACAGCCATATGGCACAGAGGCATAGAAACTCTCTTTACACTGTGAATAATGTGCAAGTATGGCATTTACACTCACTGGACACTTTATTAGAAATGCCTCTTGTCATTTACGCGATTATACAATCAGCCAAACATTTCTCTCATAATGAGGAAAAGAAAGGCTTCGGTGTGCTTATGTGTGTTGTTTGTTTATTGGGCTGGCTTGAAAATTTTAGAAATGGCTGATGCCCTGGGATTTCCAAGCAAATCAGTCTGTAAAGTTAACACAGAGTGGTGTAAAAAAACAAAACTAAGCAAAACCAAAACACCCGGTGAGTGGCAGTTGTGTGGGTGGACACGCCTTGTTCATACAAGCAATCAGAGGCGAGTGCTCAGACTGGGCCACGGGTACAGGATGGAGACAACAACAGTAAATGAGTGCTCTATACAAATATTGTGAACAGAAAAGATGTTCAGAAAGCACAACATATTAAACCTATGAGCAGATCTAAAAACAGCAGAAGACAACATTGTGTTACACTTCCATCATTAACTGTACTTTTTATTTTTGTACAGTCATCATGTGTGTATTATTTCTGCACAGTTAATCACACAGTAATCGAAATCGCAATATGGACCTGTGCAATTATTTAAACAAATTTTTAGGAACTTGGAGTTTGTCAATAATTTAGTTATTTGTGAATACTTTTTTTGAGGTGATAAATAAATATTAGCCTACCTAGAGAAAAATGTTCGAATACAAAAATGGTTCATTTAATAGTTACACATCACAGTTTAAAATCACAATCGCAATGCGAAAATAATTGCAATGCGATGTTTCTGATTAAATTAATTAATCGAATAATTAACCGTCCCTAAAATCAACAGCAAAAAAATTCTCAGTGAAAAAACAACATGATGACTCAAAGCGTGTCAGGTGAAATGGACAAGCTGTGTGCAGACGAGAGTGTTAAGCTTGGTGAGGGAAAAAAATGAAAGGGGGTGAATTGTGCATTCATATATTAATAGGTAAGTGTTTGAAGTGCAAGAAAAAAAAAAGCTGGTTCATGAACCGACTGTGTGTGAGACAGAGAGAGGGAGCGAGAGAGAGAAAGAGAGGCCGCTCTATCGTGAGCTCTTTTTGCCCACTTTCCCCCTCAGGCGTTTCTCTTTATTCACCATCTTTTCAGCTCGGTCACAAAGAGACGGCCTCTTTCAACAAAGTGCCGCTTCGAATGACCCACATTTCTTCCTTCTTCTGCTTTATCCCTTCTTTTGATTCTTCTTCTTTTGACGGTCACTGAACACCTCAGAGGAAACACTACACCGCCGATGGCCTACATTTCCCATTATCCTCTGGCACAAAGACGGGGGCGGTGGGATCTTCTAGAAAACGCCCAGCCCAGAGTATGTAAAAATTGCTGGATGGTTGCAAACGATTAAATGCCCTAACATGAAAATTGCAAAACGCAATTCACTGGTTAAAGCAGCACTGCGAGGATGTTGTAATCAAGTAAACAGATGTAGCTACTTTGTAATGGAAATGCATTTGTTAGCACTCAAAACTTTGTTGGAAAAAAGAATGTGTATTTAAAAAAAAAAGAAAGATGACTAATACTAATGTAACAATAAAAACTCAATTTTATATGGAGATGATAAAAGGCACAGCTTACATAAGATTCATTTTTACTCTGCACAAAGCCCAACATCTGTTCAGCTAAAATCTTGGGCAAATGCCTAACACTTAATTTCAGAAAAAAGTTATCACGGGAGTTCAAGACCAAAATAACGTAAAGAACAATCTGCATCTTGCAATATGCTAAATTTCTCACAAGGTGAATGGTGCAGGTGTGCTAAAGCTATCTTCTGTTAACGAAAGTCTGCTTTTAAATAAAGTTTTACAAAAAGTATAAGCTGATTAAAAAAAATATAAAGACAAAAAAAGTAATGCCACATACCTACATTATTAAACTTTTTATTGATTGACCCTTATCTCTGCAGGAACATCTGAACAATCCTCCAAGCATTAAGAAGCTTGCAGCAAAACAACAAGCTCCAGAGACATGCTCATAACTCTGCAGGCTCTGCAGGAGCGTCCCTATATTAACGGTTCATGAAGAAAATAGGACATTACTTTGGTA
This sequence comes from Dinotopterus cunningtoni, assembly GCA_028565755.1. Classification (NCBI taxonomy): domain Eukaryota; kingdom Metazoa; phylum Chordata; class Actinopteri; order Siluriformes; family Clariidae; genus Dinotopterus; species Dinotopterus cunningtoni. The sequence goes on from JAOTRS010000019.1 coordinate 2,000,360, forward strand.
AAGAGGTGAATACCAGGGAGTGGAAAAGGAAAAAAAAAAAAAGTAAAGATAATATAATGTGCATGTGTAAAATATTAAAACATTAACTTTGTGTCTCTGTGTGTCTGCTCCAGAGGAACTCTCTGGAAAGCGGCCATGCCTTGTTGTTCTAAGGGAGTTTCCTGGATTAAGCTGCACTGTCGAGACACACTCTACCCGCTCGCTCGCGTCAGAGTTTCCAACGACACACGCTTTCTCTCACTAATACACATTCTCTCTTTTTGTTTGCTGTCCTGCTCTTTTCCTCTTTTTTTTTTTTTTTGGTCTGTCACAGATATTCACAATTGTGGCATTAAGAAACTTTAGGTGGTGGGGTGTGAAAGTGTGAGAGGGGTCGTGAGAAAGAATGGAGCGAGTGAGAAAAAGAATAAGAAGGAGGAAATAAAGGAACGCAGTGAGAAGAGAGGAGAGCACAGATTCCTCCCTCTTCGGCAACACACTGCGACTATTCAGCTGTAAGGAACTGTAAAAGGCCTCCTAATGAGCCACACACACACACACACACACACACACACACACACAGAAAGAGAGAGAGACAGAGAGCTTAAAGCGTTTCTCCAGACGC
>JAOTRS010000019.1:2039870-2050878 GCA_028565755.1 Dinotopterus cunningtoni
CCAAGCTACAGAGGAAGTAAATTCCAAAACATGTCCAAAGCAATGCTGTGTGTGTGTGTGTGTGTGTGTGTGTGTGTACTGTGTACTGTGTACTGTGTGTGTGATTGTCTGTGGGATTCAGGCTTTTCTTTAGACTCTCATGAGCCTCACATGACTCGGCTTTTTCTCTCGCCTTTTGTCACTCTCTCTTTCTTTTTGTCTTTATGTTATTCTCTCTGTCTCTCTCTCTCTCTGTCTGTCTCCATCTGTCTTTTTCTGAAAAACCACTGTTGCACATTGAGCTGTGACCTTTCTGTTTCGCACTCCTTGACACCGCTCTCTCTCTCTATCTCTCTCTCTGTGTCTCACTCTCAGCAGTACACAGGCGTCTTGTGTGTGCTGGACTGAATGGTATGCGAATGGAGTGGGTGTCTGAGAGGCCTTTCATCTGGCAGCGAGAGAGAAAGAGAGAGAGAGAGAGAGAGGAGACAAGAGAGAAAAGACAGGGAGGGAGAAAGAAGAGAGCTAAAGAGCCATATTTAATTGAGTTAGCACAGTCGTTCCAACAGCAGGACATCATGGTTGGGCTTTATTCTAATATACATAAGTATGTTAGAAAACAGTCGGGTGTTAGTGGTTAAAAGACAACAATATATGTATATATGCAGAAAAACAGAACGCAGTTATGAGAGTAAAAACTACTTTATTTCTCTCTATAATCCCCTATTACACTAATGCACTTGTCCCAGCATTTTACTCGATCAGAGTAGAAAGTTTTCTCAGTACACTGGAGCCATGATCAGTCTGTCTGCTTCATGTCTGAACTTCTAGCCTCCCAGGAGCTCCCATAATGACCCAGGCATGTGGAAATGGCTTGGAGCGAGGTTAGTACTGTATATAGGAAGTTCCTGTAATGTTCAAATAATGTTGTTGATTGATTGTGTTTACAGTTCCCACAGCATCTTTACTGCAAGTTGTCAACAAGGTATTCAAGGTTAGCTTTTCCATTGTGAATTTTCAAAGAAATGACAGCAGTGGGGTCCAAGCGACCTCAGATGGGATCATCATTCATGGATGTCCTCACTCACTCTCATTGTCTATATCGCTTTATCCTGTATTTAGGGTTGTGGGGGGCCTGGAGCCTATCCCAGGAGGCTTAGGGCATGAGGCAGGGTACACCCTGGACAGGGTGCCAATCTTATGGATGTACACTTTAAATTGTTTGCACCATTAATTGTTTATTCATTCATTTATGTTTATCTATGGCAAGAGTTTCAGCACTGTACTGTGCTTCTGTAAGTCTTCTGTAAATGCAATCGTTTTAACGTCTTAATTCATGAGATTTTATTACAAGTCCAGGTTTGACATGAACACTCTTTATATATAAAGAGCTCTGACAGCAATGCTGACTTAATCCAAATCACAGGTTTATATAAACAAGCTTGTTCTAATACAGTGTTTCCTAAAGTGTGGGCTGTTGTACTGCAGTTGGGACACAAAAAGTAATTTACAATAAATAAAAAGATGGTATTAGGAGGAAAATCACCATAAAATATTAAGGAGTCAATATTTCTCTTAAAAGAATGAATCATAACTAATAAACCAAATCCATGGAATTTATTATTGTTTGTGTAATTTACGTCTATTAATAGTATTGTTTAAAAGTTTGGGTGGGCCACAGAAGTTTTTTATTTGGGTCACGGCATTCTTAAGCTTGGGAATAGCTGTTCTAATATTTTTTTTTCTTTTTTTAAAATCATAATTCATATGCACAGGAAATTGTTTAATGGCCCCTAAACTAAAGCTAATAATAAGTTGATCTTCACTGGGGCTACTGTGCAGTATATTTTACAAATGAGAAAGTGCTTCAACTTTTCTTTTTTGAGTCATATTTTATGGCATAAATATATGTATAAATAGCATTAGTACCCATCGTTGGTTTCATAAATAGTTAAAATAGAATAGAATATGTCCATTCATCATAGTTTTTATTGTGTACTTGCCTTTTTTTAAGTAAGCCATGCGGTGTCACGTGTTCATTTCTGTTTCATCAGGATCTGAGCACTTTGCAGATGCATTATGGTCATTGCTGTGTCTTCTACATACTCTTTTTATTTTTTATTTATGTTGATTGGCTCTGTTGAGTGACGTGCTGTGACGTAATCTGGCACATAACTGCTTATAACATCCCTTCTACTCAATGTTTTGATTTCATTTATAACACATCTTCATCTTAAGGCAAATACCGAAAGACTAAGAGATTTAAGTTTGATTAAGTTCTATACAGACAGTTTTGCATGTTTCTATGACAAAATTGGCTGGACAGATATGCAGACAGAATTTTTTTTTGTGACTGTCCTCCGATGTATGAAACGTAAAGATATCATTGAAAGAGCGAGTTCTGACCAATGTACTAACAAAACCTGTCTTTTATTCATATAGATGTAGTGTGAAAGAAAACCATTTCCTCTACCATCCAGACATTGTGATTTGGAAGGTACTAACTAAGATAATAACTCTTATCAGATGTTATTTTACAGCATCAGACTTAAAAAGAGTATCCAAAGTCTGTTTAACATTTATCATTTATGGAAGGAGTCTTCAGTGTCAGCACTTTGTAAATAATCTTCCACCCCAGTCTTTAGGACAGTAGCGTTTGCAATGGACAAAAATTATATACCTCAAGGGGAAAAAAGACAGGCTGTTGAGGGATTGACATCTGAGTTTATATCTGCTACTTGCGGAATTACCTGTCATTGGTGGAAAAAAGAGTTTGTAGAAACAGTTAAAAGGTTAAATCTAAAAGCTGATCAGTTTTAACATAATCAGTGATATTATTATTTCAGGCTGAAGCCCATGTACATGTTAGTCTGCAACAAAGATAAACCCCTTCACTGTTTTAAAACTGTAATTTCACAAAGTTTCGTATGGTTTACAACATTATATGGTATTGGTTTCACTGGATTGGTGGCTAAATGTTAGGAAATTGTACAAAATGTAACTAGTTCACAGCAAAATTTTGAATCTTCTGTCATTTCATCTTATTACAATAAATGGGAAAGAGAGAGTATAGAAAAGTTTTACGCCTTGTTTATGCTAAGTTGTACTTCTTTTGTCTTTAGTCAAATACACTCCCTGTTCGGTAATCACAGGTGAATTATGGGTGAGAAATTGAAAAAAGTAGATTAGCGCATTAAAATTCACTTTAAAAATATTAAGTAATCCCGGTAAAATTATTCAGTTTAGCTTTTTTTTAATTAAACTGTAAATCCTTACACATAACTGTTCATAACATTGTGACCATTGTGACATAAAGTTGTGACCAATGTGTAGACAAAACTTTTCTTTTATTTATATAGATAATCAAAGTGATATCTATAAAAGAACGAAAAAAGCATTAGATGTAAGAAGCACTAGATTCCCCGTTCATAACAACAATACAGGGTGAATTTTTATGCAACTCATCAGTTAAAATTACACTAACCCATAAAATTATACATAATTAAGGACATGGCCGAGCTGAGTCACTGCTGCATTGGTTTCAAACCGCTAGCTGGCTGCTGTGCGTCGCTTTAGTTAAACCAGAATCAGCTAACTGGAATCAGTATGGTTCAACTCAAGACAAGAGTTGACATGGGACAACATGGAAGGTGTGGATGACAGAGTTCAATCAAATGAAAAGTACTGTTAGCATACAGTAAAAACTAACATTAGCATTTTAGCTAACGTAAACCTAAGCTAGCTTGTGGTAACTGAGGTAAGTAGGCATGTTCCATCCAGCAGCCAGACTCTGTTAACCAGGGTTTAGGCAGATACAGCTCTTGCCAATTTGGAGATGACCAGAGCAAACTGCTCTTCAGAAAACCTATGGTTGACAGCACAGAGCAATTGTCCTGTTCTGATTTTGTCTATGAAAATAATGTAGCAGCATGTCCTCTTGTGTTTTTCCTAGGGTTAGGGTTAAAAGTCTTTAAAAAATGTGCATTAAAGATTTTACTTTAATTTCACTGAAAGACACCTTAATGTGTATACTAAAGCTATTTATGAAGATCATCAATGATGAAATGTAAATTGCCATTTTTGGTGGGTCAAGTTATTAGATAACATCAAGCAAAGCAAACATTAAAATGACAGAGACTGGGTTAAGAACTATAGAACACATTATTGAAACCTGGAAGAATAGCAGGGTACACCCACCAATGGACAGGTTGCCAATCGATTGCATGGCACACACAAACAATGGGCAATTTGTGAATGCATATAGACCCAAGGCGGGAATTGAACCCTCAATTCTGGAGGTACAAACCACAGTGCTAACCACTACAGCACTGTGCCACCACCTCTGAAGATGGGTCACTATTATCTTTCCAGGTTTTTTTTAATGCGTTCATTTCTAAAAGCTTTTTTTCTTTGCTTGATGCAGGCCAATGATTTGAGGGTTCTGAAACAGAGTAACATCGATACATCTTCTGAAATGAGAGGCTACTCACTGCATCATTTAGGGTTAAATAATCTTTTGCCAGCTGAACCACATTAATCATTTTAATTACCTAAAAGAAGGCTCTTACCTATTTACTTAGTTAAATGAGGTGGTGACTTTTTTTGTTTGCCTGTCAGTGTATATTGCCAGCAGAAACACACTCATCAAAAAAAACTAATTTTTGGTTGTATTTAGAATTCATCCATAGCAATGTCTGATTTTTACAGCATTTTTTAATTACCACTTAATTAATAATGTTCATAATAAAACTCTGTTTATTGAAATATGGAGTCAGATGAAGTAAATGCAGATATTTACATCAGATCTTTCTGTAGCCTATGCACTTAATTGATACAAATCTTAAATGCCGTTTTGAATGTAACGCTTTAGATTTTATATTCTTGTTTTTGGTTTTAAATCATTTTCCTTTCCTCTATGTTATTTAAAAATCAAGCAATATGTGAGTTTGATTTTACTATAACTTGATTCTTTATCCACCAGTTATTCACCAATCCTTCCGCTTTATTGACGGACATCAATATTTGTTTGTCACTGTGAAATACTCTTTTAGCATTTAAATCAAACTGGAACTTTTTTTTTTTTTTTTTTTTTATTTTGTAAAATGAAGGTGTAAAACCAATTGATATTTACAGAAGACTTCAAGCAAACTATGCTGATGAAACTCAGCAGTAAAGTACCGCAGTAAAACATATAAATGGTGCAAAGAAGGCCCGACATTCAAACATTCAGCATATTAAATGATGATCCTTGAAAATCGACAGATAACTTGTCACCAAATTTCATTTACAAACACCACTTGCACATTACAGGTACTCGGCCAGGAGTTATTCTCACATCCCCTGAATAGTCCTGACATTTCGACATGTTTGGGCCAGTAAAGGAGCTTCTGGAAGGCCAGCGTTCCAGACATGAAGCCATGAAGTGCTGACTGTAACCTTGCCATGTTACAGCTACGTACATGATCTCTGGTTCGTTCCTGAGCTCTTAAGCTGTATAGAATTTAACATATTCACATATTTCCTGCCTTCATGTGGGCGTCCTCTGGGTTGTCTGGTTTCTCTCCCACCTCCAAGGAACATGCCAAGCTATAAAAAAAAGTGTGTGAATATCTTATGTGTGATGACTGGCATCCTATTTAGGGTGAATTCTTGCCTTGGGTACAGCAACCCAAACCAAGATAAAGCAGTCACTAAAGAGGGATGGATGGATAGATAAGATGCTGCTTATCCTGACAGTTTATCCGAAGGGACTCTTTCTTGGAGGTCACTTGGCCGCGGTGAGGTGCCAATCCATCCAGTATTACTCACACACTATGGGCAAATTGGAAATGCCAGTTATTATTGTATACTAATCTGCATGTCTTTGGACTGTTGGAGGAAACCGGAGTATGTGGAGAAAACCCACCAAACATGGGGAGAACATGCAAACTTTATTTGGTTGTACCCTGTTTTTTTTAGATAGATAGATAGATAGATAGATAGATAGATAGATGACAATTATTGAAATCACCAAAGACACTTTGTTTAGAAATTTTATTAAGAAATGTTCTACAATAGCAAGTCTCCCCAAAAGCTTTACAATGTAAAATAAAGTGTCAATCCTTCCATTATGGTGAAATAACTTACATTACACATGGGATATTTAGAATTTTACAGTAATGTGAAAAATAAAAAAATAAAACAACTCAACAAACAAAAATCTGATAGCTTGCTTTTGTTAAACAAAGTTTTTATTCATATTGAACCCAAAGTTTCTTTTCCAAGGAAAACAGAGAGATGTCAGAAAATACATTTGGCTTCACACAAAAACACACACACACACACACACACACACACACACACACACACACACACACACACACACAAAATGCATACAAAAATTCTGTGCATACATGGTATGTGTCAAACATTTCGGTCAAAACTGCACAGTTTGCATCTTCACTGAGTCCTCTCCTGCCCCTTGTGTGGACTGTGTGTGTTCAAAATCCACATTTAGCCCTCATCAGGGGATCCATTTTTCATTTCATTTTCACCACATAAGCATCAGTTTCTACATTTTCTACACAGATTCTCAAACAAACATTCTAATATTTTTACGAAATTATATAACACAACTCAATGATCTGTTCCCATTGTTTGCCGGATTTTAGCCGCCCCAAATACTGCAAATCGTTAATGAGCACAAATTTCTTTTTCTTTTTTTTCTTTTTTTTTTTATCATAGCGGTTTTTCATTGTAGTATTTACAAAACACCTGAAAATGAGTGCAAAATTCAGGCTCTTTAGCAGTGCTAACTTTATAAAGGCAACATGAAACAAAATGGTAAAGCTGATGAAACAATTATGGACACAAACTAGCTCCAATTAGCATTACATGAATATTTTATGACAATTAGTAGATATTGACATTTATTTTAAAATACCAGAAAGATTAGATTTTATTTTCAATAGTATGTATTAGTTATTTAATTCTATTATATTATAACTAATTGCAGTGATCCAATCATTAATTGGTAACAGATGACATATTAGTATTGGTAAATAATTGTGTTATACAGTACACTCAGATACACATTTAAGCAATTTAATTGGAAGCAAAATCTGATACATTTTTACTTATACCAATTATCCTGTACAGGGTCAAGAGGGGCCTGGAGCCTATGCCAGGGAACTCTGGGTACAAGATGTGGTACACCCTGGACGAAGTGCCAATCCATTGCAGGGCACAAACACACTCGCACAATTTGGAAAAGCCAAGTAGTTTAATCTGCATCTTTTAATAGGGAGAACATGCAAACTCCGAACACACAGACTGAAGGGCAGGAATCGAACCCTCAACTCTGGAGTTGCAAAGCGACAATGCTAAGCACTATGCCATTATCAGTTCTTATGTAAAATGGGCAAAAATATATAATATAAATAAAATAAATCTAACAATGGGATAGTAAATATAGTTATTCAATTTTTTTAAAACTATTTATTAAAAAAAATATAATATAATGATGTTAATGTTTTTATTTAATTAATTATTTCAAATTTATTTATTTTGGAATTAATCAACAATTATACATAATTTTCTCTCTATATTATTTTAAATGTTATAATTACATTTTCATTATTCCTTTAATTTAGTTTTTTAAATAGTTTTATAGTTCTATATAATATTAGTTTTATTCTTATTTTTTCCTTATTCTTAAGTGTAAAGTAATCAACAACAAAGATTTTGCCGCCCCATAGTGGGCTATGGTGGTACTGCAGTTTGGAAAATAAATATTTTCTTACTGTAAATTAAAAGGTAAAATTACTATTGATATTATTTAACAAATATTAATTATTAAATAAAATTAATTTATAATATTTTTATTATTTACTTGACAAAAAATATAATTCTTATTTATGACAGGAATATTTTATATGGTTTGGTTATGCTACTAGCTGTGTTGGAAGTAAATTCTTCGCACAAGATAAAACTTCTATTTCGTGAACGACTAATATGTTTAAGTAGCTTCTTCCTGAATAATTATGAAGCCAAAATCATGTACTTAAAAGCTACATTTAACATGTGTTTTCTCCTTTCATGTGGTTTTCTATACTAATCTGTGTACTAATTTGCTTCAGATATTAAGAGAGCGGGGTATTCAGACATAACACTGATCCGGAACAAATACCCTTTGCACCAAAGTCACATCTCTACACCAATGACATACAGTATTACAGATCACCGGGGACCTGGCAATCAGGGAAGTCTGACCATTTACCAGTCGTAAAGCGACATAAAGCTTTTTACTTATTTTTTAGATATCTTTGCACAATCCCTTTAAAAATAACACATAGCGCTATTTTTCCATCCCTCCATCCTACTTCATAAATAACCTGTACTCAAGAGCATTTCCATCTTCAAACATCATAGCAGGTTAAATATACCTGTTGCTACACAGGAATGCATGTGAGTGCTCAGTCTTCTTGTCTAATCTGTTCATCTCCCAGTCTACTCAATCTTCTTTTCTGTTTCTTTCTCATTGGTGAATGAAAGAAAGATCCAAACAAGATGATTTCAAACGAAAGACAAAATCTCACAAAATGTTTAGATATTAAAATGCCACTAGAAGGCATCAGAAATGGATGTGAAAGGGGGCAGGAGTTAAAAAGTTTCATCCCACCGCTTGGGTCATCAACAAATCCAGTCCTGATTCGACGAGTCATTACTTCAGGCTCATGTATCGTTCAGACCTCGGAATCCATTGTGAAAAGTTAATTGCAACATTTCCATGTCTCCGTCACCACCTTAACCTTGATTTCCACAAAACCTGCATCCAATTCATTAGAGGGAGGAGCTGCTCCTAGTCTCCACCTGTTTTCCTCGGTAGACTTTGCTATTGGTTGCGTATTTTCTCCAAAGCTTTCCTAGGTGTGGTCTGAATCTAAATCATTGTTATACAGACCAATAGTGGGGTCAGCGGTTGGAGTTTTTCCTGTATTGTGCCTTGACTGGTCCAAGATAAGAATATCATCCACTTTTTCAGACTTTTCTAGCATGCTAGTGATGGTAGATGAGTTCTTTGAGTAATTGAAGGTGAGGGAATTCCCGGGGTGTTTGGGTTTGTCCATGTTACCTATAATACCCTGCTGTTTGGGCTGGTCCTTAAAACATATAATGCCAGACTGTTTGACCTGGACACGTCCAATTTCCTCCAAGGCACTGGCCAGAGAGTCCAGATCTCCATGTTCCTGATGTTGAACTTCCCACAAGCACAGGATCGCCGCTGAAGGACTTGACTGCTGTGCAAAGTAACCCAGATTCCTGTAGAGTGAAAATTATTCATGAGACAAATTAATTATCATATTTATTAGTGCATTGTACGTCTGAAGGCAGACTTCAGCGTTCAGCAGTGCAAAATAATATGACGATGAGATGCCAGGAACAAAACTCATGAGACAGTGAATGAATTATGGCAGGCAGCTGTCCAAAGGTTCAGGGTGGACATTAATAATCATGGCTCTTGCATAAAGAAGAAGAAAGGTTAACACCTGTGCACTTGGGCTTTTTCCCTTTCTCAGGTTCACCATAATCTGCAAGGTTAGGGTCATTCAATCTGCAAGTTATTGGCACAGGTTTTATGCAGGATGCCCTTCCTTCTGCAACCCACCTATTTTCCCAGGCTTGTGACTGGCACTGAGGATGACCTGCATCTCCAGTGAATGGGCATAATACAGTATTGAGGTTTAAGGTTTAAGGGGTTCTGAGCAGCAACCCAGAGCCTCAACTGCCTGTGACATCATTACCCAATGTTAAAACATAATGAGGAACCATATTAATGAATTAATGTGCGAAACAAACCATTGAATATAATGGAAACTAAATTTACACTAAAACGAGCTCCGTGGTCGATCACGACCTTGTCATTATCCTGTTTCACTGCAAACATACCCCCAGTATTGCCATCCTGACCTTCAAAAATTTTACACCATACATACTGTACACCATAGATACAATGAAGACATTAGGGTTTTCAGAAGTGTTCCATGTAATGTTGTTATTTTGAATTAGTAAGTGCTAGTGCTAGACATTACAATTTACATGTGGAGCCTAATTTTAGCTATCGTGTACGTTATTTCAAATTCTCCTCCTATAACATTAGGGCTCTGGGATTTTAAATGTCAACTTAATGTTAACATTAGCCACTGATTGTTCCATTTTCTTTATGCTAATAATAGCAAGGCTAATACTGTCATAACCATTACTTTATGTGTGTGTTTGGGGGGGGCTTGGTGGTGCTGATGACCTGGTTTGCATCTTTGTCCTCCCTACTTCTGAAAATACTCCCTTGTACCAAGTGAAGTCAGAGTCTAAATCTGAATCTAAATGGAAAGTGTTCAACTTTTCAACCATAAATGGGTATAAAACTTTGATGGACAACAGTTGTAAAAAGCAGCCTTCTGAATAATGCTCAGTTGATTCAGATGAAAGGTATAGGAGATGAAGAATGTTGCTTCAGTTGCAGAAGCAAAAGCTTAGACGTGGAAGGAGTTCTAAGAAGTGAAAAAAAAAACATGGACCCAGGATGCTAAAGGATAAAAGGAGTACTGAGGAACGACATACGTGAGAATACCTGCTCTCCGGTTAGGAATCAGTCAGTACATTTAAATGATGCTGTGTTAGTCTGACTAATTGTGTTAATCCAAATGAAATGGGACTTTTTAAATAAATGTAAATGTTAGTCTGACATAACTCATACAAAAAATTATCTTCTCAATGTTGGACTATTATACCCAGATAATGCGTTTGGGAGTCAAGCTACTAATACTAGGGGGTTTCAAAAACTTATGTCCTCCCTCAAGTGCCTGGCAGTAGAATTCGCTATTGACAGTTCGGCTCCTGGGAACGAGTTCTCAATATACAATGCCGCGAATGTCGAAAAAGACGATGGACATGAACTTGGTCAAGTTGCCAGAGGTAGCTCAGTGGTTAAGGCATTGGACTATGGTTCGGAAGATCCCAGGTTCAAACCCCACAACCACCAAGTTGCCAC
>JAOTRS010000019.1:2138220-2159149 GCA_028565755.1 Dinotopterus cunningtoni
GACGTCATCTGATGAAGCGCACCTGCAGGTTATAAATAGGAGTGAACCGGAACATTCCTCAGATCTTTTTGTCTTCATGACGTATTGTGTTCGCGTGTGTGTGTGCAAGCAAAACAAAGAACAGAGAGTGTTTGACTCACCCGATAAGATGGCTGAGTTTCAAACGAGATGTGTTCCTCCGTGTAATAGAATCCTATCGGAGGGCGATCTCCATACTTTTTGTTTTCAGTGTTTGGGTGAAGCCCTTGAAGCCCAAGGAGAGCGTGAACACTGTGACCTCCTCCCGATAAAGGTGCTTCGCGCGCGGCTCGCTTTCTTTAAAGAGAAATCACGAGCCGCAGCGCATTCCTGGGGCTCACGTGCGGATCTGGAAGAGGCGCACGAGACGGAGTCTCCCCTCCTTCCTCTCGCTCTCTCTCCCGATCGGGAAGTTTCTCCGTCCGCCTTGTGACCGCGCCTCGCGACCGCGCCTCACCTGCACATTGACTGGCCGCAGGAGCAAGCTTTTCTCAAACGCTCTAAATTAGACGACAGGTTTCTGTCGGGTGGCCGGGGGGCGGAGCCTCAACAACGCTCTCTCCCTTTCTTTAGCGACCTCCACAGCGAGTTAACTCGATCTTGAAGCAAGCCTTATTCTTCCCGTATTTTCGTGCCATCGACTTCGATTATTCGAATATCGTTGATGCGGAAGCACGGGGTTATACGATGATGCCTCAGATAGGAAAGACGCTTGCGGGCTATCTCTCTCCTGGGACATCATCTTCCCTGAAGAAGCCAACACTTTCCTCCAAGCCATGTAGACTTTCATCTGCCTTGTTGGGAAAAGCATTTCAGGCCGCAGGTCAGGCTGGTGCTTCTCTGCACACCATGGCGATCTTGCAGGCATACCAGGCTGATCTGCCATCACCACCAGGTTTAGGGAGGCGAAATTATACAAACAGGCCTTTGGAAAATCTCGACCTGGTCCGACTCTCGCCAGACGAGAGGTGCAGAAAGAGAGCGTTAGCAGCCGCACACCCCCTCGTAAAGACTGGGGTACAGCTCGCCGCCCTTCACAAGCCCCCCTGGCACCCTCAGGAGGTCGGTGTTCATGCTCCGCCACCACTGGTGTTTCGGGCAACACAGGTCTCCAACATGAGGTTAGCTTTTCGGTCATCTCCTGCCGTAGTCCAGGATGCCGAACTTCTAACCCCTCCCCCGTCTATCTGAAGTGCTAAAACTCGTGCCCCTTTTGGAGAAACTGACAACGTGAAAGCTACAAGAGTGGTGCTCTGTGTGATCTTCTACTGTTGTAGTCCATTTGCTTCCAGGTTCAACATGTTGTGTGTTCAAAGATGCACTTTGGCATACCTCGGTTGTAACAAGACAGTATTTGAGATACTTTAGCTGTTCACTCCAATCTGACCATTGTCCTCTGACCTCAGGCATCAAAAAGGCATTTTCGCCCAGAGGATTGAAGCTCACTGGATATTTTCTCATTTTCAGATCATCCTCTGTAAACCCTAGAGATGATTGTGTGTGAAAGTCCCAGTAGATCTGTAGTTTTGGAATACTCAGACCAGCCGGTTTGAACACCAACAACCATGCCACGTACAAAGTCACTAAAATCGCCTTTCCTTCCTATTCTGATGTTCGAATTTAAATCATCTTGACCATGTCTACATGCCTAAATGCATTGATTTGTTGCTCTTTGACTGGCTAATTAGATATTTGCGTTAACAAGCAGCTGAACAGGTGTACCTAATGAAGCAGCCAGTGAGAGTATATGAAGTGTTCACCTTGCACGTCTGTGTGAATGTGCTGTTACTTACAGGCAGAACTACTGTCAGAGCTGTGCTTTCATGAAAAATTAATCCACATCATTACATTCATGAATTCAGTAGCGCTGTGGTATGGTCTATGCAAATGTACAGTATCTATGGGGGCTCGGTGGTGGAACGGGTACTGTTTTGCTTCATACATTAGCTTCTATGGTTTGTTCTTTGGTTGGGTTATTGTCCAAGTATATTTTTTGCAGGTTTACTTCTGTACCTTTTTTCTATTAAAAATCTTTTGAGACATGTTATGGATGATTCTTAACTTTAATACCAGCCAGGGCTATCAGCGCCACCAGAAGATGCCTGTCATACCAGGGGATTTTTTACCAGCTGCACATGTGAGGTCCCAGTCACGGTCATGGTTATGAGGTTACGACTTTATTTCTACACACACGCACACAAATAATAATTTTCTAGTTTAAGAAGTGTATTGTGCATACAAAAATTTGTTTTATGTCAAACAGTAAATCACAATTTTACGGGAGGGAAATTGTCATTCCTGTCTGGTCCTAAGTTCAATTACAGAGATAATGTGCTTTTCTAGTTATGGCTATGGTTATGAGCTGATTTTGGGCTGGTACTTGCTGCGTTTTGTAATAAATCTCTCTGCATTTACATCAGCCACGTCTCTTTATTACAAATACTGACTTTTAGATGACATGGCTCTGTGGGAACAGGGTCTTAATGAATTTCTGTCATCTACTTGATCTACATCAATCGATTAATGAACCAACATGAGTACATTCTTCACTCAAAGTATTATTGACCTTCTCTCGGTGGCTGATAAGTCAAGGATACAATAAGTGGTGTTATACATTTTGGGATGAGTGACCATGTAATTGTTTTTTATAGATGAAAAATCATGAATGATGTCCTTAATTGCTATAGCACTACTGAAATATTTTAATCTCAAATCAGGAGACCAGCCAAAAGACAGGTTGTGGAGATGTATACGGAAAACTCTTTAGGGACAAGATTACAATAAGACAGGCCAAACAAGATAAGAGGGCACTTTCTTAGTTCTTCTTCACACAACAAGATCAAGACCATATTCACAGAGTTATAATGTATCACAGAGTTATAATGTGCAAGTCATCTTCATCATATTGATTTTGGCTAAATGAAAATGAGCAAGAAGGACAAGCAAAATCCAATAAACAAGGAAAACATCCGACACAGGTATTTCATTGTATTGATGTGTTATGAGAAAAATCTTAATTACATACAGTTAATGATCACTATGTGTGAGCTACACAGCACACATGTTATTCCTTCCAACCCAAATCACTACAAGCAGCTTTTTATTTGTGTCATAAATAATTCCCACCCGCAGTGCATTATGATTAATGCACCCAGTCCATCAGCCACGGAGAATAACACTTGATGTTCTGCGAACTAGCAAGGTGACTTTTTACGAGCTTCGGTGTTATTAACATTGTTTAAAATGGCCAACTAGGCATGATCTTCCAATGAAACATTCATCTTAGATCTTCTGACTCTCAACTGATGCTCTCAGAAATGAAAACTCTGTTGGATAAATTCATTTTCTCCGGCATCCACCCCTCCAAACCCACCTATCCTGTATACCAGAACTGTGGTTGGAAATCTCAAGGCCAATAATAAAATTTTGAGCACCAGAGCAGGACAGCGCTGCAGGAGATAGCAGAACAGGCAAAAAGAAAAATAAGCAAGGTTTGGCATTCACATCAGTCCAGAATATCAATACATCTACTGGATGTATTCGCTGCTTAAAATTCTGTGATGATTATGGTAAGTTTAAACTCATACTGTATGTATAAGGATGCAGAAAGCTTTAGAAACTGAAATAGAAGTTAATATTCATTTTGGCAGAAGCTGCTCAGCTGTCTGACTCACAGCAACTCTCTCAGCAGTTGAGCTCCTTTGAAAGAGCAAACACTATAGTAATTATTTGTAAGCCACAAATTAAATTTGTCTGGTCATTACATTTTTTATTCTTTTTTTTAAGTGATAGGGTTATGGCATGGGATGTGTTTTTTGGATATTGTACCTACTGGTGGCTAAAGGGTTTAAGGTGGGGTTACAGTAGCATACTGTTTAGCACTATTAGCTCACACAAGGCTGGAGGTTCTAATCCAGTTCTCCCTGTGCTTGGTCGGTTTTCTATTCAGGGTGTAGCCCGCCTTGTACCCTAAGGTCGCTAGGATAGGCTCCAGGTCTCTAAATAGAATAAGCAGTACAGCTAATGGATGGTTGGAGGTTTTTATTAATTTATTAATTTTATTTATTATCTGTGTAAGAGGGGGTATCATGAAGCTTCGAGATTAGCTCTGTTTACAAGCTCAGTTCTTTTCACCATATATCTTCCCTTAGATGCCTTAAAACCTAGCAGTAGGATTCGCTATTGACGTCTGGCCCCTGGGGACAAATTCTCGATGCACAATGCTGGAAATGTCGAAAAAGACAATGAGAATGCAGTTGGTCAAGCTGCAGACTTACCTCGCCTTTTTTGGTCGTAGAGATAATGAGCTCTTCCATTGTAAAGACTGTTTACAGGATCACTCAGGGTCATATCCATATTCTCAAGTTTTATCACTGGTAACAATCCTCAACATGAAAGGACGAATCATCCACGGCACACTGACTTTGACGCGGTGTTCCTTCTGCTCCTGGGTTGGCAACGTGGTGATGAACTTGGCAGCAGCACGGTGCATGTTCAAATCACATATGAGGATTGCTTGGACTGTTCTGTACAACACCAACAAATGCACTAGATAGTGTTGTGTGACCTTGTTGAAGGTCTTCCTGATCTCTTGTTGTCTTCCAGTGATGTTCTTTTGCTCTTGAAGTGTGCGTGCCACTCAAAACACCTCGAATGACTCATAGCAGCATTGCTGTAAATTTGCTAAATCATGTCAAACTTTACTTTGGCAGATTTGACAGGCTACTCTGAAAACGGCTTCAATTTGTTAAAGTCAGCTTATAACCTGAATAGCCAGGTTATGCTATCAATGCATTTTTTTTTTCTCCTCTGATGGCACAGGCATATCCCAGGACTCAAATTGTGAAAGAGTGGTTGTGTTAGAATAGAAGATCATTTTCACACAAAACCTGGCTACCACATTGTGCACCATAATCATAGGTGGTCATATTATCTCCTGTTGTATATGCTTTATTGCTCCGTCGTGTTTGGAGACACGAAGAATCCAAACTGTCGCTACAGGTTTGGAAGCATAAAATTGTATAGAATGCCTTTGTATACTGTTGCATTACAAATCCCCTTCAGTGGAATGGAGAAGTCTAAATATCACAGTACACAAAAAACACTGTCCAAAGACACAAGTGTGTACAGTTTGCCAAGGTTGGGTGACTGGCAGAGATGCCTTACCTCAATCCTACTGAATACCTTTTGGATGAACTGGAACACTGGCTGCACATCAAGCCTCCTCAGCCAACATCAGTGCATGATCTTACTAATACTCTTGTGGGTGAACGAACAAATCCTCATAGTGGCACTCCAAAATCTAGCTCAGAGACCTCCCAGTAGAGTGAGGATTGATTAATGTAACAGCAAAGAAGGTGCAAGTTCTGAAGTGGGATGTTTATATAGTATATCTAAGCTCAGTCAACCAAAAATATAATAGAAATTACTTTAACAAGGTTAACAAGGTTGTGAGTTTAAGGTATTGTTAATAATAATACTAATAATATTAATAATACTACTACTACTACTAATAATAATAATTGTCTATGCCAATTTATCTTGTATACAAGGGTGCACACAGACCTGAGGCGGACCCGATCCCGGACCCTGGGGGGTGTACTAATGGCAATACTAACCACTAAGCCACCATGCTATCATAATAATAATAATAATTTTTTTTTTATCATTATTATATTTTCTGATTATTTCTGAGACATTCAGTATTATATACAGTGCTTAAATCAGTATCCTTTATTTCTCTCTCATCAATAACCTTTACTTTACAGCTTACAGACTGACAGCAAAAGTCTATTAACCTAGTAGATTAATTAGTTACCATAAAAAGTGGTAGATTCATTTTAATATTTTAATCACTGCTGGACACCTATGACAGGATTCAATTTCATGCCAACTCAGGTGAGGTCAAATCGATTAAAATCCTAGATTTAACGGTCATAGAAAGACAGATCATAAAAAAGGGATGAGATTAATAAGTACTCTACACGGGCTATAGGTCTTTTAAAAAAGTCTTTTTATTGTTCCCACATATGAAATATTTTTTCACAGCTTCAATTTGCTGTAGTGGTTATTGCCACTCGCTTAACGAGCTTTTCATGATCCAAACTAGAGGTTCACTAATAAGAACTGTTTTTACGTCATTCTTTTATAAAAAGCTCACCATGGTTTACTCAGCCACTGCTTACAATTCATGTAACAGCGTTGTAAAGTGAGGATAAGGGTAAATGTTTAGGTAAGGGTTTTGGAAATATGATAAAATCTACTGTTTGATACCGGATTATTTGTACTACAGTATTTGTAATTGTTATTAATATTCTCAATAAAAAATTTGTCAACAGTAAGCTAAACATAAAAGGCTTACTGAATGAATAAGGGAACTTCATTTAAAAAAAAAAGGATCCTTTTTAAAAATTATACCCTGTCTGACTAAAAATAAGGTACTGTTTTTATCTAGCTAAGAAACCCTGTAAGGAGATCGTTGAAATTACAGGAATTTGGTAAAGAATTATCCAGCACATTATTAAAAGCTAAAAGATTAGTAATGAACAATCAAATTCACAGAAAAAAAAATTGTGATCACAGATCAGTTAAACGCGCTGTGACGTTGCTTTAAAAACAATCAAAGCTATGTTTAATAGTAAAAGTAAGAGCATTTCCGTACGCACACAATGGAATGAGAACTCACAGGATTGGGACTAAACAGCTGTGTGGCCATTAGAAAACCGCTTTAAGAATTGACTTTAAAGCAAAAGAAAAAAAGTTATGTGGTCGGATGAATCCGGATTGACCCTATCCTAAAGCTATGGGTGCATCAAGGTAATAAGAGAAACCCATGAAATGATACAACCATCATACAGAATGGCAAATGTACAAGCCTTTGGAAGCAGTATTATGACCTGGGATTGCACTTAGTCAGGTCTAGCCTCAGCAATGTTCAAGTATAAGGCCATAAATTGGCCACAACGGTGTGTGACATAATTAAAGATAAATATGTTTTAAAGAAAAAAACTAAAGAAAATCTAAGAGGCTGGTATGACAAATCGCTTAAAGTGAATTATTTTTAAAATGTAAAACCAACAACAGCAGTACCAGCCAGGACTGTAGGTAAAAAAAGACATAACGGTAAAGTGCTCTTCCTAGCCGAGACTATATATTCATGTATTCAGGTCACTCATCCCTGACAGTCAGTTAAGTGAATAAACTTGGTGGAAACGTCCACATGCATTGGGGGCTAATTTATATGAGCCCGCTTTACTGACACATCCATTACACATCATCAACTGTTAATGACAATAAAATATAAAACTGTTGGATAAAACATGAATAAGATGGATTCATTTTAATTCAATGATTTTTTCAAATTGCCTTTGAAGGAGAAACTTGAAGTAAATGAACTAAGCATGCAAATTTCATGATGGGACAAATGACAAGACAGGCAGTTTTTGGTTTGAACAACAGAGCTGGCTAACAGCAAGTCCTTCCTACCTTTTTTTGCTTCCCATGCTTGCTGTTTGTCAATATATACCAGATGCTGGATTATTTACAAATGGTAAGTTTTGTTATAGACGCAGCACTCTTTCATTCTTTCAGTATTTGTTGCTACACTAGATGTGGATCTGATATGATCTGGAATAGTAATCCTGTGTTCCCTGTGTCACTGAAGTTGCTGAGTGCCATAAATATGTGCAGATTCAGTAGTTTTGCTGTGCAGCTGAGTGTACCGTTTGTGATCGGTTGCATGCCAGAGAATGCATTTCTTCTTGTCACGTCTGTGAGCCAGTTTGATTTGAAGAAAGAAAGAGACACAGGCCTATATTTGACACAGGCTGCCCAAATTTTCCTATACCCATTTTAGAATGCAGGTATGTGCAGTAGGGGTTTTTGTGATTAACCAACTTTGCTTTTCCAGTACTTTGTCAGATTTTAAAATATGCTGTTGGCAATTAATTATGATCTGAAATGTGTATGTGCTTCCTTATACAGTTAAGGGCACAAGTTTGCAAAATTATGTAACCTGTAAGACATTTAGAGCCTAATTTAACACTGACAGACAGAATTATATATTTTTTTTTCTGCACTAGAAACCAGTCTTAATGCGCCCCAGTCTTGAGTCTGCTTGTGAATGATGCTATAAGATTGGGACACCTTTCTTTTGGAAGTTTCTTCCATTCATCTTGGCAAAATTGGTAAAGCATAACCAGGTTGGATTGGCAGCGTCAGTGCACAGTCATTTTCAGGTCTCCCAAGAGATGCTATTTTGGTTTCAAACTGTGGCTGGGCCACTCCAGGACTTTCACAGAGTTCTGAAGTTACTCGTGTGTTTTATTGGCAGTGTGCTACAGGTTGTTGTCTTGTTAAAATCTAAACTTTTAATTCTAAATCCATTTTTCCCACTATACTGACCAGTTCCAGTCACTGAAAAACATACCCACAGCATGATGCTGCCACCACCATGTTTCACTGTAGGGATGGTTTTAATAAGTTAATGCACAGTGCCTGATTTCCTCTACACATTACTGGAAAATTGTTTTATTATTTTGTTTCCCAGCCTCCCAGCAGGCTGTCATGTGTGTTTTTAGTCAGGAATGGCTTCGGCTGGCTGTTGTACCTTATTGGCCTGAATGGCGGAGTGCTGCAGTGACGGTTGTTCTTTTGTAAGGCTTTTCAAATCCATCTCCTGCTTGGATTTACTTTACAGTGCCCCTTGGAATCTTGCTTACTTCTCTGACTCAGATTACTCAGGTTGGCTGGATGGCCAAATCTGGAAGACTGTTGGCTGTTCCAAATCTTTTTTATTTAAGAATGATGGAGGCTACCGAGCTCCTGGGCATATTCAATTCTGCAGAAAATGTATCCTTCCCAGATGTGTGTCTTGACTCAGTCATATTTCGCATATCTACAGGTAATTCTCTCAACCTCATGACTTGCACAATCTACTCTGAGGCTTTATATAGACAGGTTTGCGTATTCCCTAATTATGTCCAATGTATTGAATTAGGCACAGGCAGACTTCATTCAAGTAGTAGAAACATCTTAAGGACCAGTGATAGGATGGGATGCACAACAGCACTACTGCAATCGCCACAACAAAGGGTGTAAATATATATTCAGTCTGAAGTACTTATTTTTTTTAATAATAATAAAAAAAAACTACTTAATGCCTGTATTTATTTTAAAATAAAAAAAATGCATGCCTCCTATTCATATCTGTAGTTATATCTGTTTAGAACAAATTATCTGTTAAGTCTTTATAATATTTTATGCACCATGCATGAAGCACAAGGCAACGTATGCTTCTCTCTCGCATATGTAAGCTTTGCACCAAAAGTGGGAAAGCACTGTGAAGAAGGAAGGAGGAATTGCAAACGCAGGTGTAAATTGGCTTCAGGCATGCTGCTGTATAATGTAAGACTATTTTGGTACCGTGATGTTGAGCAGGTGGTGCTGCTTTTGTCACACTGATCTGGCAATCCTGGTTATAGCGCGTATACGTTGAAAATGCATAAATCAAGGCATACAACACACTACACACGCCATACACATATGCTGACTTTTTTTTACTTTGCTGACTACAGTTTGTACAAAGCATCATCATTTTAATTTAATATTATAAAAGTTCACCTCTCAATACTGACATTTGTTTTTAGGTCCAACCCTTTATGCCATTTTACATTGCTTTTTGTACTTCACAACATATTTAATGAACTTTGTAAAAACTGCAGCTTGTGTGTTGAAATATAGCATTAATCAACTGAATTTTAAGGTCTGACTGCATCGAGTAATTTTTTTAATCTTCTTTTCAAATCTTCCTGATTTGCAGACTTGCGAACTATTTATTTAATTTTACAGAGAGATTTAAAAGTTGCCAGATTCATAACTACTGTATAAGAAATGACAATTAACAAGACTAATATGCTTTTACATTGAAAACATTAAAGTCGATTCTGCATTAGACACTAAAATGAATAACTGGAAGAACCTGCAGGCACATCCAGTACTGTATATTCACTCTCTTTGGCTCAGTACTAGGTAGGCGACCTTTTACTGCAATATTAGCTTTAAATTCCTGTTGTAAATTCCCACCAGTTTTGCACACTGTTTTTTGCCATTTAATTTGGCAGATTTGTTCCAAGTTGGTTGGATGTTGTTTGTTCACTGCAATTTTCAACCAGCACCAGTTTCTCAGTGGAATCAAGATCTGGACTTTGACTTGACCACTGTAGAGCATTCAGTTTTTTGTTTTTTAACCACTCCTGTTGCTTTGGCCTTGTGCTTTGCTGTTGAAAAGGTGAAGTATCCCCCAGCAGACTAAAGCAAGTTTTTTTTTTTTTTGTAATATGTGGTATTTTTTACCATCCACTCCCTTCAAATTGAAAAAGAAGCACAGTTTTAAAGAAGGAAAAAAAAAAACTTAACCTAATCCTCACATACAGTACATAGACACTTTGTATGTATGTATTTTAAACACATTTTAATTTTTTATGTTCTCTATGTGCTTTGGCCTTTCATCCACATGCAAACTGCATTTCAGGTCACTGAAATCTGATCCTGATATGATCAGATTAAGAATTTTAAGGTCAGATACTTTGAGTGTGCATTTGGTGGCTGCATCAAGTCTTCCTGATTTGTGGATGTGCAAAAGTATTTATTTACAGAGAGATTTAAAAGTCATCAGAAAAAACAAAAAAGCTGAATGGTTAAGAAAGAAAAGGTTGAATACTTCACTGAAATCTGATCTTGATATGACCTCAAATCAATATCATGATTACTTGAACATTTTATCATGATTAATAAACAATTATTTTGTGTTTGTTTTTTGAACTCATAAATCATTCACAAGGTTTGTATTGCATGCTCAACTATTAAAGCTGGGATATTGTCTTCTAATGTAAAAGTTCTCCTCCATGTTGCTTCCATGGTGCAGACTAGAAAGGGGGAGTCCTGTAACTACACATGTGGTAGTATGTGGACAGTACATGAACACACATGCTGGGGTAAGTATTAAAGTATTAACAGAATTGATGGAGTTCGATATGGGCAAAATTGCGTTGGTTAGTATTTGAGTGTCAGTTTCAATTAGTTTTCAATTAATTGCCCAGTGAAGATCATCAGAAAGGCCTTTTTTAAGTGTTGAATTTTTGGCTGCACATTGTATTTCATTCGTTTGACTTCAGAGAGTAAAATAACTAATAATACATTTTTCAGGTTTCTGATTAAAGTTTTTTTTTTTTTTTTTTCTTTAAAAAAATACTCATTTACATGTAGATTAGGCCTGAGGTGGTTTTGAAACCTTCTGAACCCTGTGGGTTGAATATTTACCCAAGCAACATTCCCTGTTTTTGAGTTTACTTTGAAATACTTGCTTGCTAATAGTTAGCATTGACTTAAACTTCAAATTCATACCAATAAAGATAATTTTACAGAGGGATTTCTAACAGGAAGAATAAGTGTATTCATCACGCAGATCTGCTCGAGTGCTGAATAATTTTGGAAACCGTTACTTATTTATACTTAACCTTTAATCTGGGATATACAGATGGTCCTTAGTTATCATCAACGCTTAAACTCTCTGCATAAATGTAGTTATTTAATCATGTCGAATAAAATCATGCAGATACTGATTAAAAACTTTAGTATATGTTCACATAAAGCATTAGAAAGAAGAATAAAAGCTATCTTGGTGGATAGACTACAACAGTGACTACGGCTACAGCTGATCTCGGCATGTTAAGTTTAAAAAAAGACTAAACAACTATTTTCCCGGTCTTTTTATCCAAAATCAGTGCCCAAAATATTGTTTTTATTACAGGTCTTGTGATCTTTTTTTTTTCCCTGATCCCGCAAATCCTCTAAAATAGAAAATAAATGTACAATTTTATTTTGAAGATTATTCAAGAAAATCACTACAATTTTTATTCCTTTTTCACTTGCCTTGACAGCCAAGTACAATTGCTTCGGATACAGTTCATTTTTTGAAACACATTTATACAGCGTTACTAAAAGACAATCCCCACTGCGATGAGTTCTACATGAAGCTCATTAAATGTTAATGAATATCACTCGTTTTACAGTGAGGGTTTAAGTAATGCAATTTGTCAGGATATTTGTTCACATTGAATTGATATTAAATATCTGTATACCCACTTGTGTCCGAACATTTTCTTTAATCTTGCTGAAATACAATTTTCCAAATTTAATATTGGATATTGATGCACAGTAGCCAATTGTGTTAGTATCCCAGTGCCTAGACAAGGTTTGTTGGACTTACGAACAGAGCTCGTTCGTATGTAGGGGACTTACAGTAGTTGTTAGCACTGTTGCCTTGAAACTAAAGGATTGATGGTCTAAATTTTGCCTCACCTCATCTGTGTGCATGTTTCCCCATATTCCAGGCTTCCTGCAACCCTTTACAGGCTAAGTGCTTTTTTTTGTATGAGAGAGTGAGTGAAATAATGAGCGAGAAATGATGCATATTCTCTCCTTTACACATTTTACAGAAATGCTTTTCCACAATATCCTAATATCGCAGTTACCATTAATCTCATATTACCTAATAACTTAATGCTAAATGGGACTCAGTAGAACTCATTTAACTTTAGCTACATTTGCATTTTAGGTTTAGCATTAATTTACTCCTGCTTGGACTTGCACCAGCTCTAGCTGTAGTCATGATATGCATTTTCTTCCCGGAGCTCATTCTAAATGGAAAAGCAGGCTAGAATCTGTTTATTGTGGTGTCATTAGTGTAATTAATAATATGAAAAATTCCGCTGTACCTTCCTTCTCCAGCTCCAATCTTACAGAGTTTAAATAATCCTTTCTATTTTAGGGAACGAGAGCATGCTCCAAATTAAAGTGCAAGAAATAAATTAGTGTCAGCTGCAATGAAGTATGGAAGACTCGGATTAAATGAACTTACTGTATATATGCATGCAGTAAGTTAACCAGGAGTTCATAAAGTCAGTTACCATCTGGTTGCAAGTTTCAGTCTGCCCCATTTAGGATAAGCAGATTAGTCTATTACTGTAGATTTGTTGCACAGC
The DNA here is from genome assembly GCA_028565755.1 of Dinotopterus cunningtoni. Classification (NCBI taxonomy): domain Eukaryota; kingdom Metazoa; phylum Chordata; class Actinopteri; order Siluriformes; family Clariidae; genus Dinotopterus; species Dinotopterus cunningtoni. Next base: position 2,151,282 of record JAOTRS010000019.1, read on the forward strand.
GGTATAGAAATATAAGACCTTCTGTGTTCTTTTTTTTTCAGAGACCTAAATTTTAAAATGGGATATTGTTATATTATAATAATGAGCGATGCGACAGTGCAAGCAAAGTTCTCTTCACTATATTGTCGTATCAATTGTCTTATACGTATTGTATAAGTCTTCCATACAAAACTAAACATCACAAAGCCCTGACACTGTAGACTCCTTCCATAAATGTTATACATCCTTACAGAAAGCTTTACTATATCAATGCATATTCGTTTTCTACATACATGCCCTTGTGAATGAGTAATTACCATGCATTTAAATGAATGCCATAATATAAGAAATAAAGGCAGTGAGGTGGTGTATTGGTTAGCTCTGTGTCCTCACACCTCCAGCATTAAGGGTTTAAGTTTGTGTGCATGGGGTTTGCATGTTCACCCGTGCTAGGTGGGTTTCCAAAACATTCATATTCAGGCTAATCTGTGTTGCCTGTAGTGTGTGTGTGTGTGTGTGTGTGTGTGTGTGTGTGTGTGTGTGTGTTTGTGTGCCCTGTGATGAACCGGCATCCTAGGATAGGCTCCAGGCCCTCAGTGACTGTGTACATGGTAAGTACTGTACTATAGAGACGGAGTGAAAGTAAGAATTAAATTACTGGCAACGCAACTTTCAAAGCCGATTATTAAAAAATAAATAAATTAATTAAAAAAATATATATATACATTCAGGAAGATTCAGGAATTCAACAACACGATAAAAAAGGCTTATTATCTAAGTAAGCATGTCTAAACTTAATCACATCAAACAAATACTTGTTTTTGGAGTGCTTCAAATACTTCAGCCTGAAGTTAAAATATTAAAGTGACTTCGAAATTCTTGTCTCAAATATTACAGATGCACTTTCTGATGCTGCAGGCTTTCATCTCACACTTCATTCACACTCACACTCTTTCTTCTGACTGATGACTTTTCTCTGCACCTTTAGGCTTTGCAGAGCAAAATCCTTCTTGCTACTGTATTGTATAAGAGAAAAGATGATCACACTGCCACAAAATATGATTGGTGAAATTTGCACTAAACTTATATATAAAAAGAGAAAGTAAAGCAGTCTCTATTTAAATGGTTCACTTCAGAACAGTGAGGTTGTTTTTGGTACAGGTTTATCTTTACAGGTTTATCTTTTGTAAACCTGTAAAGGCCTAAGACACTCTGACGTCCAAGGGTAGTAAGCCACATGCAGTGACAAGTTAAAGGAAAAATCAGCAGTACGTACTTATACTGTATTGTGCCGCCACAGATTGCCAGAATACCATTCTTCCAGATTCTCCCTTTACTGGTTTTTGTCTAAAATTCCAGTTCCTGAAGAATTCAGTTCAGTTGCGATCTGACAAGCACAAAGCCCATAGCACACGATTTTACAAAATATTCCTCCCAGCAGGAATTGTTTTGTTGTCAAAAAGCTATGGTTATGTGAAATGTGCCAACACTACAGATGTTGGGACAAGGTTGGTTTCAAAACAAACCTGAGTGGGACTGAAACATTGATCTCTGAGGAGGGAGCGCTGCATGCTTACCACTGGACCACCAGGGAACATACAGTACTATCGATGCCAGTAAGTTCATGTACATAACAGTGAGCATCCAAATAACTAACACACAGAGATTTACATCTGTTCTGTGACACTGGACATGAAGCAGTCTGGATGCAATGGAAACATCATATTACAGTAGTTTGGGAGCTAAAATGCAGATCACAGTAATATTTCCGAAAGTAAGTTAAACAGAGAGACAATATGACAACTAAGAGATTTGTGACATGATATCATTCTAAACCCTGCCAAAACAGCGACCATGTGGCCGGACTTTGTGCAAATAGATGTTAATACATTGGATCCTTGCCATACAAACTTAATCCATTCCGGAGGCAAATTTGTAACTCGAAATTTTGTATAGCAAAGTGCATTTGAATATACTTTCCAAACAATCAAAACATCTAGAAAAGGCATATAAATAAAGTAAAATACAAAATAAACAGACAATAAACCTCACTTAACCTTTAATTATGATTGTGATTTTTTTTATAGCCACATGGAAACAATACCATTAAGACTATGACATGTTTCAGACAATCACAGTAACAGACGCAGTACAACTATACAGAACACCCCAACATAATGTATTATTACCAGTGTTGGGGGACATTACTTTTTAAAGTGACTAATTACATTATAAAATTACTGTCTTTTAAAAATAATCCGTTACATTACAGCATTACTTTCTGATAAAAGTAACTAGTTTGAGTACATTTCCATTGCAGAAAATGAAAACTCCTTTGTGATTCCTCATGCATGTTGTTTTAGTCAAGACCTTAATAATTATTCTCCCATCATCACTCAGCGAAGTTTGGCCCATAATCTGTTAACTACTAAAACAGCAGGAATAACAGAGGGGGGGCGGGTTATCGGGGACGGGGCTTGAAGGACGACTTTCTCACACACACACAAACACACACACACACTAACGGGTTGGGAATGACTGCTGTCTGGCTCATGGATTACATAAATTGTCTTAATAACGGATTACATTACGGAAACAGATAAATACGGATTACACCCAACAATGATTATTACTAATAAAATATATATATATATATATTTACACTGAAAGTGGTTCCTGTTTTTCTTTGTACCATCCTGGTCAACTTTCTTTGAACTCATGTTGCTATATGCTCACTAAATCTTGCACACAAACACTTTTCTCTACTCACGCAAACATGTTGTAGAAAATGACTGGTAAATGACTGGCTAATAGAGATACGAGAAGTGCTGAAACTGGAAGTGCGTGCAACTACTTAATCGCTTGTATGCCAAAACTGCTTTGCATGTCGAAGCAAAATCCAGACAAAAGTGGGGCATTTTCCATAACTATGGAAATATATTTGTATAAATGACTTTTGTTTCTCTGCATGTGAAAGCACACTGAGTGCCACTGCACTCAAGACTAATTCCATGCTGCACATACTTGGCCAATATAACTCATTCAATTTTGATTATCTCATTTTATCTCATATAATGCTTTATTCAGGTTAGCAAGGGGCCTGGAGCCTATCCCAGGAGACTAAGGGCACGTGGCAGGGTACACTTCGGACAGGGTGCCAATCCATCGCAGGCCAAGCACATACACTCACTACGGGCAATTTGGGAACGCCAGTTAGCCTAATCTGCAGGTCTTTGGACTGTGGAAGGAAACTGGAGTACCCAAAGGAAACCCACTAAGCACAGGGAGAACATACAAGCACACAGAGACAGGAATCGAGCCTGGCCAGGAATTGAACCCGGATCCTGGAGGCGCAAGGCGACAGCGCTAACCTCTATACCAATGTGCTGCCTCAATTTTAATTAATCGCCATAAAATGTCCAAATAAATGTCAAAATATTGTTTTTTTTAGATATTGTATGTTTGTATTTGTGTTTAGGTCATTCAGTCTTGGGACAGTGGTGGCTCAAACAGTTAAGGCCATCAGGTACTGGGTTACTAATTGGAAGGTTGGGGTTCAAGCCCCAGCACTGCAAAGTTGACACTGTTGAGCCCTTGATCAAGGCCCTTAACCCTATCTACTCCTGGAGTGCTGTATCCTGACTGACCCTGTGCTCTGACCCCAGCTTCCTACCTGGGATAGGTGAAAAAAATTATTTTACCGTGCCCTAAGGGACAAATAATTGAATCTTAATTAAGTCAATGTTAACGAAAATTCATTCTAACTTTCAAAAACAGCATTGTCCTGATGGTGTACAACACAACGTTAGGGCTCTTGCTAAGGTTATGACCTGTGGATAAGCACAGAGACATCCTAAAGGAGACCACTCCAATTAGGATAAAACTATTTGTCTTGGAATGATGGTGATCAGTCAGAAGAACATTGTATATTGGTAGCTGTGGTATTTGTATTAATCTTTTGCTCTACAGTATCTGATGTCCCATGGCAGTCAAAAATTGTGCTACTGTGAATAATTCTGTTTAGAAAATGATCTGATCTCTGAAAGGCATAAAGTTGAAGCAAATGTCAAAAGATGACATTTCTTTAATATTTCAAGCAAAAATGTTTTTACAGTTTCAAAATGAAAAAGGAAAAGGGCAAATTTTGGGCACACTGCATGGTCAGTAGTTAACATGGTCAAAACATGGTCTGTAACACCCCCTTGGCAAGTATCACAGCTTGAAAATGATTTTGTAACCAGCATAGAGTCTTTTAATCCATGCTTGGGGGATTTTTGCACATTTGTTCAGGCAAAATGCTACCAGTTTTGTGAAATTCTTTGGCTGTCATGCAGGCACTGCTCTATTGAGGTCTATCCACAGATTTTCAATGATGTTCAGGCTGTGGGAGACATGCCACAGCCTTCAGCTTGTGCTTCATGAGGTAGTCTGAGGTGGACTTTGGAATGTTTATAGGATCATTAACCTATTGTAGAATCCATTCTATTTTACTCTTCAGCTTTTTCTTAAAGACTGTGTGTGCCTCCAGAATTTGTTGGTATGTAGAATCCATTTATCCATCTACTAGTGAAATGTCACTGGTTATAGCACAAGCCCGAAGCATGATCCATCCACCCTCATGCTTAACAGTTGGAGAGATGTTCTTTTGATGAAATTCTGTACTTTTTTTCTCTCCAAACATATGTTTGCTCACTGTGGCGAAAAAGTTCTATTATAACTTTATAATAGTCCTTACAACTTGTCTCCAAAATGCATCAGGATTGTTTAGATGTTCATTTGAAAAATTGTGATGCTGGATTTCGTGATGAGGATGCAGGAAAGGTTTTCTTCTAATGATTCTTTGATGAAGGTCATATTTGTACTTGGTCATATTTTTTGTATCACTGCACTGCAGGAAATGGATAGATGAAAATGCTTTGCTGTCTTCTTATAGCTTTTTCCTGCTTCATGATCTCTATTATTTACATGATCCTGAGTGCGAGGCAGCTACTTAGAGGACCTTATGGTTGCTTATTGTTGAGACAAAAACATCCTAATAAGCTAATTAAGGTCAGAGATCTTCATAAATGTTATTCAGAGGGCTCAAATCTCTTGGGGTGTGCAAATGTTTACATGAGGCACCTTTTCTTTTTTTCACTCTTGAAATGTTACGCATTTTGGAAATCATTTCATGTTCTATTCAAGTAAATGTTAATGGAAATTTTAACAGGGGGGACAGAGGTGCCCAAACTTTTGCCTGCCACTGTATGGTTAAGGTTTTTACTCTCTTAAGCAATGTCAAATAAGAGGCAATACTGTTTTATCTGATGTGGTCTGGTTTGATCTGATGTGGTCATACAGTACAGTAGGTAGGAGGGCGCAGCCAAGCCCCCACAGCATGACCTCAACTTTAATATTGCTTTTATAACTGGTTAAATAAGCACCCAAATCATAATCTGCAGATAATAAATGCTTTTTGTGGAACTGTTTCCACCCTTCGCCGACTGGCAGAACTAATTAATCCCAACTAAGTTAATTAGTTGACGAAATGTTGTATAACGTTATCAGATGTAAATGTGGGTTTTGGCAGGTAGCTGTTCTTTCCTCTTTCCAGTATTGCAGATTGTACCAGACTACTTTCACCATGCTGTTGACATACAGTTAGTATAATTAATGATTGTTAGAACCCCTTCATAATCGCGCTCCCCCTTATTTATCAGAGCTCATTTAGTTCTATACCCCCTCTCGCACTCTTTGGTATTCTTCATCAAGGCTCCCTGTTAACCCCCTGCCTGCCTGACCACCATGGGCTCTGAAACCTTTATCTGTACTGCTCCTTGTCTCTGGAATTCTCTCCCTGATAACATCTGTAATATACTGTAGATTCTCTAACCACATTCAAATTTCAACTTTAGACTCATTTATTCAGAAGCGCTTATACTACATGATGTAAGTATAGTAGATGGAAGTATCTCCATTTAAATCTCCATTTGAATTCCCATTTGTTTTTAAATGTTTTAACTTGACACTGTTACTTGTTTTATTTAAATCACTTACTACTTATATCACTTACTACTCAATGTTATTTTTTGTTATCAATGTTATCTTGTTTTATTTTTTCATTTGTCTGAATTGAATTGGAAGGCGACCTTGTGTGACCAGAAAGGCGGCAATATAAATAAAATGCATTATGATTATTATTATGATTATGTATTATTACCTGTAGCGCAGAGTGATACATATAGTTTAACTTCCCAGTGCTGTTATGCTCTAATCACCACTTAGTGTCATATTACTACTGTAGATCTGAACTAACTGTTGTATAATGTCCATTATGACTGCATCTGTCAGGCATTGGAACGGATACATTTTTATAAAAAATGTGCTTTTATTTAAAAGAGCATAAAGTCAAACAGGTTGAAACGTACAGGCAAAAACATCCAGGTTCAGGCAATCAGCAAACAGAGTAGGGTAACAAAAGTAGAAGCTCGTGCCATGTCAAGAGAATGGTTTATTGAACGATATTATGAGGTCTATGTGACTTTGGATTCTGTATATAAGGAGACTGGATTCATGTGTGCTCAATCAAGTTGGAGGCACTGGAGTGTGATAAGTGAGATCTGTAGTTCTGGGCAGCCATGTTCGTAGGCTGCAGTGCAGTATAGGAAATCTGTCACTCAAACTGAACTTTTGTGTTACCTGTGTTTTCTTTATCTATTGACATGTGTCTAAAAAATTCCTCCCATCAACAATTGTTCTGTTCTGTCTAGTTATATGTTATGTATGTCTGGTTTTATTGTTTTTTTTTCTGTTTAAATGTGTTTGATATATGAGCGCTTTGCACATTTTTATTGTGTGTAGTCTTCTTGTATGTTTACTGTGTCCTTTGAACCTGCACATCACATGTGTATGATCTAACTACATGTTCCTTTGTGTCTTCTTTGGTTGTTGTTTTTTTTTTCCTACTCAATACATTGTGTTCTATCACTTTTTACTCGTGTCCTACACTGGCTTTTCATTCCATCTTATCTATGCTGCCTGACTATTTTTTTTTTTTTACTGTTTTTCTTTGTCCTCTCAAGTTGTGTTTCAGTGTTTCTGATGTACCTTGTCCTCTCTGGCTGTGTTTCATTACCCTTGTCTGTTCCTTTATGGTTTATTGACACCAACCCCCATCCTGAGTCATGAACACATCTGCCAAGAGGGAAATCAATGCAGCCTGAATCACACAGAGACAGAACACACAACCTGCAGAGAGAGAATGAAGGCTAAAACGTGACTCGCGAACATGGAGATGCACATACGTACCCATACACTCTGAATGTACTTCAAGCTTAGATGAACAGCTTTAACGCTTCATGAGGATAATAGTCAAAATCACAACTCCTCTTTCCCTTTATCTTTGCTAGTAGGGCATCTGAAGAGTTATAGAACCTGAGATATTATATTGTAGGTATAAAATTATTGAATGTCCAACAGTCCAACTGTTGTGCATAATTTTCTAACCATCTTTCATTCATCAATATTGAGTGATTGCTTTAAATATATATTGCAATACACCTACTTTAGATGAAAATACCTTTTACTTGGTACTTTGCTGAAGCACATCATCAGCAATTAGTGTTCCTAAATTTGGGTTGCGTTAGACACACCTGGATTAGTGAATCTTATTTTATTCCTCTTTGCAAAATCTTGCAAGCTCTCTTAGTTTGGTGACTTGGGGCACTTTGCCCATTAAGTCTGGATCAGTGAAGTGCTATGGAGATGGTTGTCTTTCTGGAGTTAGCATGTCACCTTGCCAAAACTGGTCCAATGCTGGGTCAATGTTGGGCTAATATACACTCACCTAAAGGATTATTAGGAACACCTGTTCAATTTCTCATTAATGCAATTATCTAATCAACCAATCA
>JAOTRS010000019.1:2159249-2178097 GCA_028565755.1 Dinotopterus cunningtoni
TATCCTATCAATATGGGCCAACATTTCTAAAGAATGCTTTCAGCACCTTGTTGAATCAATGCCACGTAGAATTAAGGAAGTTCTAAAGGCGAAAGGGGGTCAAACATCCTAGGAGTATGGTGTTCCTAATAATCCTTTAGGTGAGTGTAGTTAAGGTGACTTTCTGCCAGCGTTGGTCCAATGTTAATGTTGGCCACATACTGTATTGGCAAAAAGTCAATGCTGGCCCAACATTGTAATGGAAGGACACACATAGAGTACCCAACCATAACAGTAGTAGAGCACATATCATTTTGATATCTGGATGTTCTTCAGAAGGTTTTCACTATATCAGATCTGTCCCTCAACACAAGGGTTGCCAACTCCTTGAAACAGGAAAAAATAATTATTCAAAATAATATGAAATATTATTTGCTACTCAGTTGGTTTACATGAAGTGAGTCACATGACCTTGCTCAATTTCCACATGTCTGGGCCATTAAGGGAGTTCCTGGGAGGCAAGCGTTTCAGACATGAAGCAGGCAGTTAAGTGCATTAGTGTAGCAGGGGATTATATAGAGAAATAAGGGGAGTTTTTATGCTGCACAATCAAAAGTCCCAGTTTGACACGAACACCTTTATAACTACACCAAGAGGACATGGTTAAGTATAGGCCTGCACCATGATGGACTGGCAAGAGAATGAAATGAAGGTCTAAGGACCAATAGTGCACACAGTGCTTACATTTCAAAACCTTAATTCATATGATTTTTCTCCTTCTGTCCTGGCAGTGAGCTGTGTATGTGTGTCTGTGTTTGTAGAACATGCTAAGTATCTAAAAAGAAATGGAAAAAAGGAAGCAAGATGGGGGTTATTTTATGAAATGAAACTCAATAATGGGTAATTTCCATCAGTTTTTGGTCCCACATACAAAGCAAATATTGTGGCTGTCTCAGTTACTATGCCAACAGATGTTTTATGTACCAACCTGATCTGTATCCGGCTAATGTTAAAGCTTGGGATAAAACATCATAAATTATATTGCTCTGGCACTGGTTACCTCATTTATGCCAAGCTATCGCATATGTTTTTACATTATAGTCACACAGATTTTTGGCACTAATGGAAACACACGAGTTTGACTATTGGGAGCAAAGTCCCACAGAAAAGCCAATGTAGCACAAATTGCTGAAAAAAAGTTGATGCCAGCTGAACATTTAGTGCATCAAACATTGCAGTGTATAGGGTTTAGCAAGCAAAGAGTTCAATGCTGTTGGCACAGACTACAAACTCCCCAGATCCCAGTCAGATTGAGCATTAATGGGAGGTGCTGGGCAAACAAGTCTGATCCATGGAGGCTCCACCTTGCAACTTAAAGCACTTAAAGGATCTGCTGCTAATGTCCCTGTGCCAGATACAACAGCTCACTTTTAGAGGTCTTGTGGAGTTATGCCTCGAGATGTCAAAGCTGTTTTGGTGGCACAAAGAGAACCTTCGCAATATTGGGCTTAATGTTTTAAGCATTTAACGTTACGGCTGATCGGTGCAAATGTGCTGATATATAAAACTGAAGGAGTCCAAGTACTTTTTAACTGCAGTACATGCATACAGACATACATAATTACATACTGGGTTAACAAAATACACAGGTTTTAACTGGAGAAATTTTCGTTAATGCTTTATTCATCTGTTTTTTTTTTTTTATATCCTTTTCCTCAACAACAGTATAATAAAGTGGTTTTAAAGTCTCCCCCTCTTATACACCACTAAAGTGCTAACTCTATTAATACACTACGCTCCACTGAGAGCACTGCTCGCTTTTTTTCCTCAATGCTAAACAAACTGCTATTGAGTCGCACCTGGAGGATTGGTGCTAGTCAGCAACTTTATCAACAACAGAGAGGGGAAAGAGAGTGAGAAATTCAATTGTGTTATGATGATGGATGCACCCGTCGACAAACAGCAAATACCATCATCATCTGGGGCATGAAGAGTGCGAAAGAGAGAGAACAAAATATAAAGTCTTTAGAAACCAAATAATTTTTATAGACGAACACAAAATGCTGGAGGAGCTATTATTATTATTATTATTATTATTATTATTATTATTATTATGAAACATTACAGTTCACTAGCTAGCTCTATATACTAATTTCATCTTCTTTCTGATTGTATTCAGTTTTAATGTCCAAGGCTACAGTATATGTCCTATTAGTATGGATCAAAGCACCATTTCAGTGAATTTATCTCTAAATCCCCTTCATTCATTCTGTTTTTTTTTTCTCTCGTTAAATATTCCAATAAAGTGAAAGTAGCTTAGTGGTTTGGTCTCTGGACTACTGATCAGAAGGTTGTGAGTTTAAATCCCAAGCTGCCTCCGTTGGGTCCTTGATCACAGCCCTTGTGCCTCATCAGCTGAAGTCAATCAATAAAATGTAGCATTTGTCAAATTAATGTAAACATGACAGTAACATCCAAACTTTTACACATAGGGCCGGTGTAGCTGTAGGCTTTCTTTCCAGCCAAATAGGTTACGAGTTTAGGGCTCTAATTGAAGTGCCCTTGATACAGCTCCAACTGAAAAATCCCCATGGAACAACTATGAGGTCAGCATTCTATTTCTAAAAATCATAAAGCAGCATATGGGTGCTACATTTTACCTGGTTTCCATTTTCTAATTCTTTCTTTTAGTCCTTGAGCAAAGGGGTTAAATAAAACAAAAGAGGTATAGAAAGGGAACATGTAGAAGAAGGAAGAACTGTAGAAAAAATGGGGATACCATAAAAATGATGAAGTTATTTTATTGCAAGCCTTTGTATAGTAGGCTGAGGGTCTGACTCTGTGTGTGTGTGTGCGTGTGTGTGTGTGCGTGTGTGTGTGTATATACGTAAATGTAGTTTGGCCCTAAAACAGTACTTAATGCAGATGCTTTAATGCTGTAATGTAGCTGCCAACATGAAGCCATCATTCATCATAAGACTCTCTCGAATCTTAGCCTCTGCCAGACTGGAGGAAAATTCAATGAATCCTGAAGTAGAAACATTAAATGAATGAGGCACACACTCCCACTTGGCCTTTTTTATTGATATATTTACATATTTATTGATTTTGGTAAAAGAAATAAATATCTCTCAAATACCAGATACCAGACAGACGGATTGGGGAAGGGGGTATTTCTTGTACTGGTAGAAAAAAAAAAAAAAAGCAATGAATAATACTTTTTTGCAATAGTGAAAATTAGTACACTGTAAAACATGCCCACTTTTTACTATGACTAATACTAAGCAACAGCTTCTTGATAATACACTATTTGGCCCCATAAGTCACACACATTGGGAAATAATTGGGAAAACTTTGTTATACATGTTATTTTATGACTTTATCATTAAGTCAGTACCAAATGCCATCAGGGAAGAAGTATTCCATAGATGTGATAACCTGGTTATTCAGTACATTCAGGTTATCAGTTGACTTCATTATGTTGCTGAGTCTAGACCTGATCAACTGAAGCAACCCCAGATCATAATACTGCCTCCAGAGGGGGCATCGCTTTATGCACGACCCCTCTTACCTTGACTTTTCAAATGGCCACATAGCTGTTTTCTTTGCTTGATGCAGGCTAATAATTAACTTTGATTCTTTTGCATAAGGATTTCATTACATACACACATAATGGGCACACTATTGGAGGAAATTAATGAATGTTGGCGTTATGTAATGTATTGTGTTACCACTCCAAAGTTATATTATTCCTAAAGTGGCACACAAGTCTTTCCCACTTTCATACTACAGCAATATGCCAGTCCTAACAATTTTTATTCACTAAAGAACAGTATGCTGTACGTTCAGTTCACTTAATGATGTGGAACATCTACAAAACAAATGTCTTAAAAAGACACTAAAAATAGAGAACCTGCAAAAGGCTTTATTGTGTTTATATATGTAAAGTTATACCTTTATCTCTGACTGACACTAGAGAGCTGACACTAAAGATTCTCACCAAATAAACACCTACAGTAAATTAACATCTCTTTACAGAAAACTTTACCAGACGAACAATTACAGGCATTCTGTAATCCATCTATTTTAATTGTATGTTTTGTTACAATTGAAATGAAAACGTATTAAGACGAGTTCACTTACTGTAGATAAATCTGTGATTTTTTTTTTTCTTTTTACAGCCCAACTACAGTACTATCTGAGCTGTTCTTGTTGTCAAGATTTACTGACCAGGAAATCAGAATTAAGAAGTCAACCATGCCGTGTTAGGACTTTATTTATTTATTTTGTCACGCACATGCTGGAAACAGTGTTAAACTCCAATTCCCAGGCTCTCGAGTGGCGTAACAGGAACGCGTTCACACTTTCATCTGGAGATGATGAGTTTGAGTCTACATGATGATAGATACATCCGTAGCCAGGAGTCTAGAAAGCAGATTGGCCACGGTTTGTCGTAGGGGAGGGCTGGCATAGCTGCACTCTCACGTCAATAGCGGCGCCACTTTAAAGTACGCACATGTTAGCCTGCGCCTTTCCTGTTTGGTAGCTGTCATTGATGTGGGAGTGCCTTAAGACACAGGTGGGGGAACAGGGCATGACTAATTAAGGAAGAAAATATTTATTTATAAATAAATAACCCTCACAACCATACCTACACACATGGTCACCAAGAACTAACTACTAGCACACATGCTCTCATATTAGCTCTAAACAAATTAAAAACTAAAAGCAAATAAAAGTGTCTATAGAGCATGAAATCCGATGTAACTTGTGTTTTTGATTGTTTAAATCTTTTGCCCCGCACTCCAGTCCAGTAGGTGGCTGTACTGCAACAAGTTCTACAAATTCAAATAAAAAATGCAATACTGTTGTAAAATGTGTGCATTCTGAATCAAAAACCAAGCCATCAATTCAATGAATTGAAGCCACATAATTTTCTGACTGAGAAAATGCACGTTAACGCAAGTCAGAAAGCTCAAATCACATAAGTCCAACTACTTTTTGTAGTAACTAGTGTCCATGCTGTTTTTGCATCCAACTTGCTCTGATGGTAGCAGTTAGCATTACTAGCTAGTGAAGCTACTGTAAACACGCTTAAATGAAAATTCCTAAAGCCAAATGTTCTAAAATACGGCTGTAGTTCACAGGAAAGGATTCCGACACCATGAATAGCAACAAATGTCTTTCATAATTGTGTGTAAAGGGTGAAACACGCCAAACCTAATGAAACATTTGAGGACACACAGGATGAAGTTAAAACCGGAGGGATGCACCGTGTTTAACAGCTTGCGGGCATCAGCTGGCAGTGTGGGCGTCTCCGGCGCCAGTCAGACCAACACTAGCAAAGTCAGGAGAGGTATCCTATTTTGCCAGTTAAGGCAAATCGGGTGATATTTCTGCAAAATAATTGCTGAAATTTGAAGATGGTTTGTAGCATACCAAGAGATTCCAACTACTTTGCAGTTATTAAATTATTGTTGTTGGATTAGGTAGCATGTAAATTAGTTGTTATTTGTATTTACTTACAGTATATCAGTGTATACTTTAAACTTTTGATATATTCTTTATTTTTATTTTTGACAAAAAGTATCGATTTGGCCGCAGTATTGTAAAAACCCAAACTATACCCAACAATAGTTGAGTTCCCCTTGTGCTTTGTTGGTTTCCTCTGGGTCCTCCGGTTTCCTACAGTACCATACTTCAAAGATATACTGTACAGAGGAGGCTAATTGGTGTTCCCAAACTGCCCATAGAGTGTGGGTGAGGATGTGTGTGCTTGTGTGCCCTGTGATGGATTGGTGTACCTGCTTAGTGCCCTGGGTCCCCTGGGATAGGCCTACAGGCCTCCAACAACCTCTGATAGATAAGTGTTATAGAGAATGAGTAAGTGAGTGCGTTTTTGACCTTCGTCATTACAAAATAATAACACACACAAAGGGCTATTTGTGTAGTGGTCTGCTATTTATAGTAGGTATGTTAACAAGGCTTTTTTTATTTAAAAATATTTAAAACGTCGTAATGATTACCAATATACATTATTGTTAGTCTTACAAAAGAGGTCAAAGTAATACCAGATCTCAAAGCTTTTTTAACCTAACAATACTGTAGCTGATACAGTATATACATCAAATGCTTAACACATTTAGGCTAAAATAGGAAGAGGGATATCTGAACATAAACAAAGTCATGAATATAAGATCTTAAACTTGATCTGTTTTATTATGCATGCATTCAGATCTTATGTGCACATGTACACCAAAGCCACACAAAAATCCCACTGTATAGCACTGCTATTGCAGAGAGCACTGTGGTCTTTCTGGTTCAGTGTCTATGTCTTTGAAGTGAGGGATTACGGAAGTTGTAGTACAGATGGAGTTGAATAAAGTGGACTTTATACTCTGAGTGAGGATCAGTGTAAGAACTTAGAGATCAGAAATCTTCAACTCAACCCTCCCATCGTCTACAAATCCCTCATTCTGCAAGTCTTTCCCCTTAAATCTCTCTATAGGCGTTGCTTGTGAAAAAGAGGGAACTAAGAGCACCCAACAAGGATAGACAGATCTGATAGACAGCAGATATATCATGAATTCACAGTAAATTCAAATAGATTTCAGCAGATTAATAAGCTGCCAGGAGGACTGTCAACCCAGCAGAGAGCAATCATTTACACTGAATTATGCACTCGAACATATTACCTCTTCCAACCCAGAAAAATACTCACACAAATGCGTACATCAAAAACATTTGAACACACATTTCTGAGTATCTAATTCATAACATACTTTGCAATGTATTTTAAAAGTGTGTACCAATTTGGTTGAAGAAGAAAAACAAGGAAGCGGTATCTTATTTATTAGCAAACAAATTATGTTCATGAAACAGCACTCAATTTGGCTCTTCTGCTGCACGGCTCCAGATAGCAACTGAAATTTGCAACTATTTTTTATCCAGACTGTCACCAATGGCAACCATCCCCCACAAAACATGGAAAAGACATGTAGTAATTGTATAAGAGACTCTTTCCTCCCCTCTGTCTGCCCGGCATGAGAGTACAGGAGTGCACATGTAGGTACAGCGGGGCTGTTTTCGAGCCCTCCTGTTAGAAAACGCATCCCTAATACTCTAATAGCTCTAATACTCTCATGCCCTGCACACAGTGAACATACATGGATGCACATACTCACAAGCAGTTGGTGACGTGATTTGCATAACAACAGAAGGATGAATGTATACATAGTGTCTATAATTTATATAACATTATATTTCAATGTATTAATGTTAAGTATTTCATTTTTTAATAATGGCTTTTGAATCTCACCCAGTGCCATGCTAACTAACAGGCATGATGTTGATCAGCCTTTCCGGCTAGATAGCCAAAGCTAACAAAATTAATTTTATTCAAGGAACATTCACAACTGACAACTAAATGGCTGAATTAAAACTCTAAAAGATCTCAGATGCCATCAGTACAGATTTAACTACAGTCAGTATTTATCTCATTATCATCACATAATGGTAGTGATACCCAGCTACCTACATTTCTTGTACACACAGCTCCAGTTTAAACCAGTGTGACTACATGAGTTCACCTGGTTATGTTTTTAAAAGGGTTCAATTCTGGCTCCTAAAAATTGTATAAATCTTTTGGAGACTTTGGGTCCTACACCTAAAATATTTAGGAGGTAATGAGTTTTAAAGATTTATATTTGTCTGGAGCCCTGTGTTGGCTGCCTTTGGCCTCCATATATAATATTAGTATTTTAGCTATACAATTATAGAATTATGACTCCCTAATAAGACTGAAAACATCACAACATCTTCTGTTTTAGTATGAATAATGTTTCTATCATTTCAGGATAGCACTACCACTGTTGCTGCATTTTCATGCTTTCTTCCCACTATACATTTTGACAAAAGTTTTATGATATAACCGCAACTAATTTAACTAAAAAAACTTATAGGCAGTACAGTAGAACCTTGTATTACGAGCATAATTCGTTCCAGAAGTGGGCTCGTATTCCAAAACACCCGTAAATCAAAGCAAATTTTCCTATAAGAAATAATGGAAACTCAAATTATCTGTTCCACAGCCCAAAAAAATAAATACATAAAAATAATGAATACAAAATATAAAGTCAAAATAAAACAAATTAACCTGCACTTTACCTTTAAAAAAAGTAAAAATAAATCCCGACAGATAAGTGTTTCAATTTATGCACGCAGGCGCTGTGTGTGTGTATGTGTGTGAATCTAAAGTACTGTAAGAGGAGAGGATTAATCAGTTCCTCCCGTCTCCCCCTTCTCATCTTACACAGTAAACTTTATCCTTTCTTATTTGAATTTCACACAAACACACACACAAACACACACACACACATTAACGGAAAGACTGTTTTGTCAAAAAAAAATTAGCAAGGAACATCGCTAATGACACTCGCGTGAGCGCATACTAACAAAATCACTGCTGTAAAGTAAAACACATAATGACAGGCTGAAATAGAGAGGGAGGAAATGGATCTTTAACCTCTCTAATGAGACTTTCTTTTGCTTTACACGCGTGGTTACACGTGTTATAAGAAACAGTACACATGCGCTTACAAACACAAAATAAAATATGTTTTACGCACACATGTGGTCACAGTGTTATAGTAAACAGTACACGTGTACACGGATGTTAATTATACCAGTGAGAGACGGGCACTAAAACCCAGCAGGGGAGACGATTACCCACAATTCCGTAGCGCAAGAGAGAAAAAAAACATTGGCTCAGTTGTGATCATGTGACACTCTGCGTCAAAACAAGAAGCACATGCGTGATACATGATACTTGGTACTCGTAAACCAAGACTTGCTCATTTTTCAGGTTAAAATTTATTGAAAATCTTTGCTTGTCTTACAGAACGCGCGCAAACTGGGTTACTCGCAATCCAAGGTTTCACTGTACTAATAATTTAAATAGAGAAAAGTTATTATACTAGAGGCAGCACAGTGACGTAGTAGTTAACACTGTTAGCACCAAGGAATCGTCCCACTTTACTGTCTGCGTGCTTGAAGTTTGCATGTTCTCCCTGTGGTTCAAGGGTTTCCTCTAAGTACTCCAGTTTCCTCCCACAGTCCAAACACATGCAGAGTGGGCTAACTGGCATTTCCAAATAATCCATAGTATGTAAGTGTGCTAGTTCTTTAAAAGGTATTGGCATACCATCCAAGTTGTACCCCCACCATGTGCCCCAATTTCCTCTGGCTCTCGGCCTTCCATGACCCTGCACAGAAAACAGGTAAGCAGTATAGGCAATGAGTAAGAGTGGGTGAGAGTATTGTGCTAGATGGCTAGCAGTGGCTAGCATCAATGTAAGATTATTTTCAAACCTGTAGTTTGTTTATACCAGTCTGAATCAGCGGACCAGATTGTAAGTTTGGTCCATTTTCCTCAGGGAAATATTCAGGCAAACCAAAATGCATCAATACAGGGCACCTGAGAATGTTCCCACTGCTCATGGTTAATGGATCTGGGGCAGGAAGCAAAAAACATAAACACAGGAAGAAGATCCGTGTTCTCCACTGGTGAATATGCCTAAGAAAGAAAGCTTTGCAACGTGAAGACACAAGACAATTGGCAGTTACTCAGAACTGTAGTAATTATCTGGGAAACATACCAAACAAAACTATGCCAACAGAATGCTTGATGGACTTCAAAAAACATCTTGAAAATACAAAACGGCTTCACACTTTGCAAAAAAGACGTGCAGCCTCGAGCTGACTGAACGGAACAAGGGAGCGAATATTGAGCATGTACAACAACATGCTGAACATCAACTCGTTAAGCCGAATACCTGGTGGGTAAGCAGACAAACTGTCTATGGGAGCTGCTAAGCTCAAACTTGCAGAGTGCTCCTTGTGGTCGGGCCAAATCGAAGTCAGAGCTCACCACAAACAAACCACACCAAGGGGGCAAACAAACATCTGAAGCAAATTTAATTTCACAATTAATTAATTTCACATCCCCAGCCATGTAGCAGATTTTTATACCACTATAGCACGGTTGCATGGCTTTGCTTTATACTATCTACTGTGTGTGGTTTTTATTGCTTGGTCTGTTAAATAAACTTCAAATTTGGCTAATTTGGAATTGGACTTCATTTTTTTCTCCACATGACAAAAAGAAACTGGTGAACCACTTGGAAGTAATCACTTATATTTGGAAGGAATTTGGTAGAAGCAAAAACTGTTCTGCATACTTTTTCTGTGCATCAATTGGTTACCTCCGGGTTTGGTTTCCTCCAACAGTCCAAAAACATGTTTTGTAGGTTGAATGGCATTTAACAATTTCCTGTACTTTATGATTGGCTGTGTGCATGTGGTTTTGTGCCCTGTCTTGTACTCTAAGTTTCCCCAAATATACTCCAGTCCCCCTGTTACCCAACACAAAAATATAGGTACAGTATAGACAATTGATGGATGGCCCTTATGGGAAAAAAAAGAATGGCAGACCATTACAGACAGTCGTGTTACCTTTTCCTAAAAATGTCTTCTACGCAACACCAAAATGTTTGGGGTCATGAACCAACTGTTCGAACAAAAGTCAAAAGTAAGGTGACATGTCTCCAAACTGGCAGTGTACAGATACACACATTGAAATACAAATACTGTACACATACAATTTGTATGTGGGTCATGATTACATCTGGATTAGTTTGGAGAGTTCAGTCTAGTGAAACACTATTTGGTTGTGTTTGAATTTGCCCTGTGGGCATGATCCCAAGTCCAAAACACTCTATCTCTTTTAAACACACACACATATACACACACAGACTACTTTTTTTTATAACGCACTTAATGTTAGAATTCTTACAGTGCATCTGGAAAGTATTCACAGCAATTTACTTTTTCCACATTTTGTTATGTTACAGCCTTATTTTAAAATAAATTAAATTCGTTATTTTTCTCAAAATTCTATAAACAATACCCCATAATGACAACGTAAAAGAAGTTTGTTTAAAATCTTAGCAAATTTATTAAAAATAGAAAAAAAAAGAAAAAAAAGAAAAAATCACATGTACAAGTATTCACAGCCCTTGGCATGACACTTAAAATTGAACTCAGGTACATCCTTTTCCCACTGATCATCCTTGAGGTGTTTTTACAACTCGTTTAAAGTCCACCTGTGGCAAACACCCAGTGCACCACCATCGAGCACCCATGGAATGTGCCGGACAAAGAAGTCCCATCCTCGGAGGCCTTACCCTTTCAACTAACGCACCCAAAGGATCTGTTTTAGTTGTTGACTTATCTTTAATTAGTTAAGTGATTCAGCTGAATATTTAATTAATTGTCCCCAGAAGCAGGAACTGAAAAAAAACTTGGAAGCAAAATCAATCAAATGTCATGTTGGATTTATTTATTTATTTCTGCTGTTGCCAAATGCTTGGAGAAATAATGCCTTATTTCATAGTCAGACATGACCCCAGTCACATAATCTGAAAATTGCTAACATAAAATTTATGTTGACCCTTTTACAGATATGTCATGCATAGGCTCTAAATGAAATGCTATGAACTAGCTGACCCTGCATTCACACTAACAAGTAACAATGACTGATTATGCTATGATAAACTACGATCATAACCTTCGATTATTATAATATACTGACAGAGCAACCAGAGCCATTCCAAATAGAATTTTCTCATTTACATTTAAACAAATTAAATATGAAATTGGAAAGGTCACAAATTACAATCATATGGCTCTTCAGAAAGCCTAGCGCTATAGTGAAGGAGTTCCAGTATTTTCTTTGTATTAACTGCAAAAGAAAATCCATTTTTAACAAAATTGTTCTATCCATCATCCCTGGTGTATGCTTTGGCTCTACCACCAACCCTGACCAGGATAGTGACCCCAATACCACCAGAAGGCCCACTAGTCAGAAATTCAGTGGAATGTCTAAATTAACCCATATTCTAACCCCACCCGTAACCCCTAACACATTTTCTAACCCTAGCCCATATTCCAACCATAATAGTAACCCCTTAACAATATTATAGTGGGTTTTCTGATAATAAGGAAGACCCCAACCAGAATAAAGTATGTATAGAAATTTAAAAAACAATCAAATTAAACAAGTACAATTCGGTTCAGTGGAAAGTCTTAGAATGACAGAAATTAGTTTGTTGTATTTTTATCTGATTGTACACAAGAACAGGAAGTATTCAACATGCAAAAGGGTAATAAGACTGCTCTTGCAGCTCATGGGGCAAATGTCATGTTGACTAGAAGACCACTGCCATTTCTCTTCTGTTAGTAATTGCAAGTGAAAAAAGAAAGAAGGCCTGAAATGCCTCCTGAAGGCTTGAGTTCCATTGAGTCCTTAAAAATCAATACGAAGTTAAGGCAAATTGATTCAACAAACTTTCTTGCATCACTCCTCCGGAACATAGAGGAGTGGTGATTCACTGCTGCATTACCCACATCTAACACCAAGAGCTGAAAAATGTTCGAATACATACAACTTTCTTGAATCGTTTAAAGTTCTGGGTACAATAAAATGCCAGCTATGTGGCAGAATCAGCTATACAGATTATGAGAACTGTCACCAAAAATACAGCAAAAAGAACTGAAGAAAAAGCAGTTGTTTGTAATGTTTTGTTAATTTTATATATAAAAAAAACATCTAAAGCCTATCTATAGCTGTTCATCAAAGGGCAGTTGATGTGTTATTTGCTGCTGTTAATAGGCATTTAACACCACTAATAATAAAATATGTATGTCCCAAATCTATTTTTGACTATGACATGTTTGCAGTTGACATCACCTGTTGGCCTCGATCCATTTCTGGCAGTCTGAAGAAATCAGACACCATGCATCACCTTATTAAAACCATCCCTACAGTCAGACATGGTGGTGGCAGCATCATGCTGTGTAGATCTTTTTCTATGACTGGGATTGGGAGACTAGTCAGTATAGAGTGAAAAAATGTGTGCAGAAAAATAAGGAGCTATCCTGAGTGTGAACATTTTCAAAACCACAGGCTGGTGTGATGGTTTATATTTCAATTGGACAATGACCTGAAGCATACAAAGAATACACAGGAGTGGCTTCAGAACAACTCTGTCAAAGTCCTGGAGTGGCCCAGCCAGAGTCTGGACCTGAGCCCAGTAGAGAATCTCTAGCGAGACCTGAAAATGGCTGCGCACAGATGCTGCCCATACAACCTGGCCCGGACAAGCCAAAGGAACTTTAACCAAGTACGAAGTCATTTCACTCAGTTACTCGCTCATTGTCTGGGCCGTTTTTTTCCTGTTTACAGGCTCGCAGGGGGGGCCTGAGGCCTATCCCGGGAGAGTTAGGGCATGCGACGGTGGACATTCTGGACAGGTACCAATCCATCACAGGGCACACACACCATTCACACACTTATTCACGCACTATGGGCAATGTGGGAGGAAACCGAAATACCCAAATAAAACCCATCAAGCACAGGGAAAACATGCCGCCGGAGTGATTTCAGTGTTTATTTTTATAATTAAAAATAATAATTATAAAAATTAAAAAATAAAAAAAAACACAACAATTACCTGTTTTAACTTTGTCATTGTGGAGTATTGTGTATAAAATGATGAGGGAAAAAACGGATTTAAAAGGGTCTGAAAACTTTCCATCAGCACTGTATTTTCGTTGTACTCAACATGGAATATTGTGAATTTTGTGAAAGAGTACATTTATTGCCTCGGGCTGCACATCACTATCCATTGAGGCTACCGAGCCTGGAATTAAGTGTGGTGGAAAATCATTGAGTATGGTGTTTGTTGTAGAGCAAGATCCATTCAGGAAAGCCTGCTCACTGAACCATAAAAAAAGCTCTGTTGACAGCCATGAGCATTAGAATTTCTGTTCTCGAGCATCGACAATAATTGTTAGAATTTGAAGTAACTTGTAATTGTTTGATATAAATAAACATTATTTTCTATTTTTATTTATTAATCTGATTCATTTATTATTAATTGTGTATGTAAGCAATCTCACAAAAGATGGAGTGTGCCCTCGTCCCTAGAGTGCATCACATCTGTGCTGATAATCATCACAGCAGCACAACTTCAAGTGTGATATTGCTTTCATACAACAGTTCTGCAAACACCATTTATTATCAACAGATTATGATCTGGGTCTTTAATGAACCAATTATTTTGCTCTGCCACACAACTTGAGGAACTAACTATCTGCAACTTGACGGACCTCGGAATTGACATTGTAATTAAAATGGAGGTGGACGATCCTGTAAAACTAACAAATTTCTCTAATATTTCCACTTATTCCGCTTTGGAATATCAGCTGTAGTGTTTTAATCTCGAATTATGTTAAATGGAAGGCTTTTGTTCTAGAATAGATAATCCATTGTCACACAGCAAGCAGAGCCCATGATCAGGGGTTGGAGAGTGATTTGGAATTCAGCCTTGTGTTAGGAGCTAGTTAGCTTTCTAGCCGTGAAACCCAGTTGAATTATATGCGATTCAGAATCAGAAGCAATTATTATTATCCTTTTTTTTAATATGACATAATGTTAGAAGATGTGTTTTCTCGCTGAAAATGCTTCTGTGAATAATTTCGAATATGGCTTTTGGTAGACAGTTGGCCTCTCCTCAGTACTGCGAAACGTTCAGACCTACTTTCACCAATGCTGCTGCTGACAATTTGGTGCAATTAACAGTCATTAGAACACCACAGTCATTGGGATACGGAGTAATACATATAACACCCCAGAAGTGTTACTGTCTTTTATAACCACTTGTGTAATGCCTCTCGTCCAATCACATCGCTCAGTCGGAACTGTTGAATAATGTCGAATAAACAAATATAGTATGTTTGCAGCCTGGTACACAAATGTTTTTGGTCCCCATAGCTAGATTTTCCATTCTTGGTCATTGTACAAGGGGTGAATTTTTATGTAACTCATCAGTTGGAATGATATTAATTAGGGTCGTGGTCAATTGGAGTGCAGCTGCAATGCAGGTGTCAAACCGCTAAGCTGTCTGCTATGCATCACTTTGGTTAACCAACTAATTGCAGTCATTGCAATTTAACTTTACCGCAAGAAATGTATTGATATGGGATGACATGTAGGGTATGAATAACAAGGTTTAATCACATGCCAAGTAATGTTAGCATACAAATGAACAATACCCTCCTTAACATTTTAGCTAATCTAATGTTAAGAACACCTTACTACTAACTTGTAGTAACTGAGGTACAGTAAGTAGGCATGTTCCAACAACAGCCAGGCTCCATTTGTTTTGTTCATTTGGCCATTTAACTGGAGTTCAGGTGTCAGAATGCTACAGGTATGGCATTCTCAGCAAAAGAAAACTGTATGGACAGTTTGCCAGGTAATCTTAATGTACAATGCTGTAGACGGTTTAATGTTCTTCTAATATAACCTTATTAACATTCATATATTGATAATTAATCGGTTTGTGTGTAGAAATTAGCTATGTGTGCTGATTCGTGTTATCACATATCAGCAGTTAATCTCTATATGTACTGCTCTACAGTTTCAATATCAGGCTAATCTAACCATATCAAAATGTGAATGGTGATCACTGATGCGTGTTGAAGTTATTCATGTCATAAACTGAATATCAGATGCTAGTGCGACACTAGCATACGCAAGACACCGAATGGCAGTAAGACGCATTGAACAGTCACACTAATGATGTGACCTTCACGTGAAATTTTTGGACTTCACTGCTTCAGAAGCATGAACGCCTTCATCTGGGCCAAATTGTTCAATTTAACATAGATGTTCGCTGGTCTTCGAAAAAAAATAAAATAAGTGACATACTTTGCCGAACATGTTTTGACATGCTTCAATTTACCAAAACAATCTGCGATGGACTTCAGGAGTCGTACAGTCATACATGGATTCTTGCTGTCAGCCACCCACATTAGGTTTCTGAACAGTGAAGCTGCGATTTTGAACCAAAATAGAACCGTCAGATCTGACTCAGGTCCTGTGTGTCTGACAGGCAGGTTGTCTGGCCATCAGAGGGAATTTAGGAGGCGAGGAACTCAGTGTACTAAAACCCTCTGGCCATTAGTCTGAGAAAGAACTGTGTGCTACTGAGATGGCACACTGCACTGCTGAATGTCAAGGGAACTACACACACATACAGAACAGATAAGAATGTCTACATGCGCACAAAATATGAATGATGTCTCTCCTGCTTGAGTTTATGACATCAGGGTGACTGGATGGCTCACTGTGACAAAACCCTGCGGTATTTTATGAGTCTCTTCATTTTTACGGTGGCTCATCATAAAAATCCCTTGTGCCAAAAAGAGTGGAAGAGAGTCATTTTTAACTTACTTGTGCAGAGGACATGTTTTTGTCATCAGCATGAAAAAAATTAGAAAAATACAGATAGATAGATCCATCTAGGAACCTCTGTAGTCCAACTTGAGACTGTGGATGCCAATGGTAACCACTGTATTTATTCTCTCCGGTCAACATTCACACACTACAGGCAATTTGGAAATGCCAATTAGCCCAATCTGAATGTCTTTGGGAGGAAACCGGAGTACCCGGTGGAAACCCTTCAAGCACAGGAAGAACATGCAAACTCCATGCACACAGACCCAAAGTGGGACTCAAACTTGGACCCTGGAGGTGCAAGGCAACAGTAACCGCTAAGCCACTATGTTGCCGTTTTATATAAAAATACGTGCATTCATTATAGTGTCAGTTTATACCATGGTGCTGTTGGGCTCTCAAATCCGACCGTTTGGTACTGTAGGTATTAATTCGTTTCCTTTAACAGCAGCTTTTCCAATAGTATCGCCTGCGAGGTATGCTACAATAATACAATATTAATCACAGAGCATTCCTAGGCAGAAGAAATCTTTTTGGGTGTCTTTATTGTTTTCCAAAAATAGTAATGCATTCCACGTTGGTGATTTAAAAAAATATTGTGTCAACTGTGAAGCAGTCCTATGAAATATACATCAATTTCTAAGTACCTAAAATAGCAAAAAGGTTTAAACAAACCAGAAAAATAAAGTGACCCAGGACCTCTATTATAATAATTGATATTTGATGCTTCTTAGTTTCCAGCTAGTTCTTATAAGTAAACACTTCTACACTGAACATTTAAAGGTCACAGAGAAACAACCGAAGAAGCCTTAAAGGATTTAACATTTCCTAAGAACATCCTCTTTATTTTCGATGTTAGAATATTGATTGTATGCACACATTATAAATTTAAGACCAAAACATGTCAAAACAGCATGAAGCAGCTGGACTCATCAGCGCAGGGGTCACGAACACTGCAGGTGAGATTGTGAGTTATTGTTCTCTTGTGCCCCTGATGTGACCTACTTTTTTCTAAATGATGGCACAGCAAAAATAGTTCTAATTATTCCTGGCGCACGTTCAGTTGGACCACGGCGCGGGTGTGGAGTGAAGGTCACTCGATTACACACATACTCACACATATACATGGCCTGGTCACTAACTGTGATCTAGTTCTTTATTATTTTCTAAGGTCAGTTCAAACACTGCTCACTCATGCAATTATCCCTGACCTTGACAGGCAAACAGAGTCTGATGCGCTCTCGCTCCACGAACCCCCCACCCCGGCGCACGCGCGCACACACACACACACACACACACACATGGTACATGACCAGTGGGAAGCCAGTAGGATAAGTATGATCTTCTGTTGGACAAGAGTGGCATGTTGATTGCAGTTGATAGGCCACTTTATAATTCAGTTATTCACACTGAAGCATACGGCACTGAAAAGTCTGGACTCGTTGATGGTTATGAGAGCTCTGGAGACGCTTTTCAAAAAACCATGTCAGTTTGTGTCTGTGCAGCACAAAAATAGGATTTTACTCTGTTTCTTTTCTTTTCTTGTTTTACAATTATTATTATTATTAGTAGTAGTAGTAGTAGGAGTAGTAGTAGGAGTAGTATTTACAGAGCGATTGAAAGGGCTATAAAAATAATTGTATGACATTTATCATGATATACAGTATATGCAAGGCTGAATTAAATTAAAAAGTGTGACACACTTAAATTTGTGGCATTGTTTATTTGCAATATAATAAAATAAGCTTCAAGCAAGTTGCATTAAAAAGTCTAAACTCATGTCTATAAAACATGTTTATGTACTTAATAGGGCCATGATGGGTTGTTGTGTTGTTTTTGTTGCCATGCATGGTGGGAGTCAAAGTGTTAAAGTGTTGGACTACTAATCAGAAGATTCCAGGTTCAAACCCCAGCACCACCACTGCTAGTACCTAAAGCAAGGCCTCTAACCTTCACCTGCTCAGATGTAAAATGAAATAAAAATGTAAGTTTCTTTGGATCTGAGAAATGGCGTAAATGGAATGCAAACTAGTAGTCACAAGGACCCTACATCACTGCGTGAAGCATGTTCCCACCTCTATGGAAGCCAAGATGAAGAAAGACAGGCACCTGAGAAGAGCTCTTAAGACTTTTGGATATCCAAAGGCTTGTAAATATTTGTCTGAAAGACAACAGTTTACTTACCCCACCAGCACCTGTGACAGAAACTTGACCACATCAAAACTCACAAGGTTATATAAGAGTGTATATCAGAGTGGAGAAACCAAACAGCCTTTACACAGTAGGATGATCCCTCACAGGAGTCATCTGTACCACAGTATAAAGCACTACACTCAACATATAGTAGGTGAAGATCTCAGACACAATATGTCTTCCAAAAGTTTTCCATGCTGTTTTTTTTTTTCACTTTAGATGTTCAGCTAGGTCTTTAACACTTGAAGTTTATTCCAGCCACTCATCACAGATACATCATCACCTAAAAACATACAAAATACATTTTATAGTATAA
>JAOTRS010000019.1:2203603-2217789 GCA_028565755.1 Dinotopterus cunningtoni
TATAGAATCTCATTTACAAAATCATGTCTACAAGTAGTGGTTATTATTTCAACGCTGAACACTAAATTCTATCCTTTGTACTGTGTCTTTACATTGAAATGATGGAACAAATTCCCAAACTGATTAAAATGTAATTTTAATTACATGAATCATGATTAATTATTTCACCAAAAATCCAATACTACAATTTTATTCTCATCAAGTAAATTTTTTTTATCTTATATCAATGTCATTATTTGAAGTTGAAAAAGAAAAAAAAAACAGAATGGCTTGGTGAATTCGTCTGGACATCATGTTGAAAGTGTAATTGAAAGGGTATGTGAAATAATTGGGCCAGCACTTGTGGAAGTCGCTATACTATTGTGGAATTAAACTGGGTCAAGTCTGCGGTACTGATTGATTTTTTTCATAATGTCTGTCACTATTACACTGAATTCAACAAAACCATTAAAAATACAAGAGATGCATAGTAATAAATCACATGCTAGAAGAATGTGACTTTAAATCTGTGTTCTTTCATTAGGAAGTTCACAGATCATAAAAATTATGTTATAGACATTGTATTTACATTTTAAAAGTCTCCTAGTCTTAGTCTCAGCCGCTGACTTTGTTTAGTGAATAGGGCAGTGTATAAAAAAAAACGATAAATGATTAAATTTAACCTGGAATTTAAGCCTTGTTAAGGTAACATCCTTTTGCTAAATGCATTCTATTGGTTTTACTGACTGTATTCTCTTTTCACTAGTCATTGAGGGATATATTAAGAATTGGATTAAGGGTGCACAGTGAGGATTCAATACTGAAATTGCACACAGACCTAAGACATAATTCTCAACTTAAGCGGCATTCAGAAACTGTGTGAGAGTTATGCATGTCTCAGTTTCAGACAATTTTAAACTTGAGATTAAGCCCATTATTCATTACAAAGTACAAAGTTCTGCACCACTGTTTGACACTTTGATTCAATCACAATACTGTATACATTGCCTAGCCAAAAAAAGAAAAATGAGAGAGATATGGTTTTCGAATGGTTAAATTATTGGCCAGCATTCTAAAAATAATAATAATAATAAAATTTAAAAAAACATTAAAATTATTTAAATTGAGTTATGAACTGTCTAAGACATTATTAAAACCTGGAAGATAGTGCTGAACTGTAACTTCGTATAAGAAAACTCAAGAATGACTGTGATTGGAGATTACTTAAATGCTTGGTGAAGCTGCATATAATAGAAGTTATGTTTAATAGTAAAACTAGGAGAATTTCCAGATGCACAGTGCAATGAGAACACTCATTGTTCATGTGATCTAATGCATCAAGATTGACTTAAATTCAAATTTAAATTTTATTCGTCATATACACAGTCATACACAGTATGATATGAAGTAAAAATACTCGATACCAGAGCGATGGGTGTGTCGAGGTTAGAAGTGAAGTGCATAACATGATGCACCCATCAAGC
This sequence comes from Dinotopterus cunningtoni, assembly GCA_028565755.1. NCBI lineage: Eukaryota > Metazoa > Chordata > Actinopteri > Siluriformes > Clariidae > Dinotopterus > Dinotopterus cunningtoni. The sequence goes on from JAOTRS010000019.1 coordinate 2,205,067, forward strand.
ATAGTGCCTACTGTATAATGCTCTGGAGGCCGTGTCATGATCTGGGGTTGCTTCAGTTTCAGGTCTAGACTCAGCAATGTTATGTGGCAATAAATAAAGTCAGCTGACGACCTGAATGTACTGAATGACCAGGTTATCATGGAATTTTCCTTCCTTGATGATACAGGCATATTCCAGGACTCAAATTGTGAAAGAGTGGTTCTGAGAGCATGAGGAACCATTTTCACACATAAACTGGCAACAACATTTTAGCTCAAAAACTACAAAGAAGCTCAAACAAAATCTTAGTGTGTGCAAATTTTTGGGAATGCAGTTTATCTGTCTAAAAGTATGTTGCTTTAGGCGGCACATACACTTATGGAATATTTATGTCAATATTAAGCACATACCTCTGACACTATTGATTATTAATATTCCTTTAAAATCTTTTAAAAAAGGTTCATGCACAATGAACTGTCAAAGTATCGTATACAGTAAATAATTAAATCTAAGATTTTTTAAAAACATTTTTAGTGACTAATGATCCAACGTCTGATATCAATAAAACATATTCTTACTTTAGAAAAGGACACATTCACAAAGGAAAGAGCTGACATTTTGAGTTTGCGTTTTTTTTAATCAGCAATCCAGAATGTACAGAAAGTCTTGCAAGCTTTTTTCATCTCTCTGAATGACTCATGCTTTCATTGCTAATAGACCAATAGCTACAGCACTCCAAAACACAGACATTCTAATTAAAAAAAGTTAATAGGAGGCAGAAAACTAATTGTTAATCCAAAAACTTGGTTTTAAAAACCGCTATTGGCTTCCATATTTTACAGAACATGCTATTCTTCTGACTCTGTGTCAGAGTCAGTGCCTAATCTCAAACCAATTAGCTCTTATCCACCACAGAAAAAATTAGCTCCCTTTGGCACAAAAAACCTGCTGATCTGGAACCAAGAAACAGGAGGCGGGCTTGAGGTCATTTTCATGAGCAATTCAAGTTGAGGGCCACCATTTGAATAAGGCAAGAAAGAGTTTGGAGAATATTATTATTATTTTTTTTATTTTTTTTTGATGAATGATCTAACGATCAGGTTTGTGTCATTTAAACATCCTTCAAAAAGAATTTTACCAAGATGCATGCATATTTCTCAAATGATCCTGTGAGCTTGCTATTTATTAAAGCATATATATAAAGCTTTTTTTTTTTTAACAATCCATATTTTCAGACATTTTCTCTCTTCTTCTTCTACTGTATTAAACTTAGGTGTTTCCTTCTCTTATCAAGTCACTGGCCTTAAAAGTTGCCAGCATTCTATAGCGCAAATAATCAACACACCATATACTTGGGGGAAAAAAAGAAATTCTGTTAACTGCAATGCACTGCTTGTTAATAAAAATGCTCTTTGAAGAGCTACAAATTGAGAGTAAAAGATCTAAAATATTATGTTACATGTAATCATTGTCTATGGCTAGGTTTTCTACCTTTTCCAGACTGGGGATGTAACTGAATACAAATACATTATTCATAAATGAACATCTAATGCATATACAAAGACAGAGATGAATAAAATGAATAGTTTTAGTATTTTGCTCCCTAAAAGCTTGCCAGAAAGGTTCACAGGGTAACTTACTGAGACTAAAGGTTTGTGTCAGGACTAGGATTCTCTGTGACATAAATGTGCAATACCGCTGTACCGTATATGATGCTTTTCTTTTTTTTTTACAGCATACTTAGTAACTGTCTACTGGGTTAGGTGGTTCAAATTATGTCACTAATTTGTTTCTACTTTGTGGACAAGAAGTTCATTCATTAACTACAGTAGCTAAGATCTAGTTGATATTGGAAACTGAGGCTACAATTTACATGAACTCACAAAAATTGGACAAGACTGGAAAAACGTTACCTGGTCCAGTGAGTGTCTTCCGCTGGATGCGTCTCTTCTGCTGTTTCAGCTGTGATCGTAGGGTCAAACTACAATAGGACTACATCCTGCCTTGTATCAATGGTTCAAGCTACTGCTGGTGGTGTAATGGGGTGAGGCATATCTTCTTGCCACTCTCTGGGCCATTTAATACCAACTGAGCATTTTTTAAATAACACAACCTACCTGAGTATTTTTGCCAACCATGACCATTCCTTTATGATCACACGATATGTCAAAAGCTCAAATAATCTCAAACTTGTTTTTTCAACATATCAATGAGTTTGCTGTTCTCAGATGGCCTCCATAATCACCAGATCTCAATCCAGTAGATCACCTTTGGGATGTTGTAGAATTGGAGATTCGCATCATGGATGAGCAGCCGACAAATCTGCAACTGCATGATGCCATCATGTTAATGTGGACCAAAATCTCTAAGGAATGTTTAAAGTACCTTGTTGAATCTATGCCATGGAAAATTAAGGAAGTTATAAAGGCAAAAGTGGGTCCAATCCAGTACTAGCAAGGTTTACGTCATAAAGAGGTCTGTGAGTGAATGTTCGAAAATCCAGAAATGAGACCTAAAAGAACATGATCTATTTCCAGTTGTTATGGTTACGCTGACTATTTTTGAAAAATCCTAAATTGATTGTAGCCTAAATTCCCTCCCACTGATCTCAATTAGTCCAGTGAGATCAACTTGCATATTTCTGATGTTGTACAGATGTTAAGATGTTAGCTAGGATTTGCCTTCTAGCCAATTTGTCTAGCTGCCTGAGAAGAAAAAGAGAATATTCAACTTCCCCTCTGATCATAAACACACTCAGCCTAAGTGTCTACATACTCTGGTGCACACTTCTCTGATGGAAAAAAAAATGATACAGCCAAAGCCCTGCTTAATATCCTGAGTAATTTGCCCCAGCCTGACCTGATTACGCTTGATTAGGTTGTTGAGTGTTTGTTTGCTACAGTACGAGTTAGGCCATGTCTGATAAGGTTAATATTTAAAATGATGCTTTAAATATCCTAGACTACTTATAGCCATGCCTGCTACAATTCATCAAAAAGAACAAAGCTGGTCTCGTACATGATTGTTAATAATTTTGGAATTAAACTGATTGCCTTTGTAAATCCAGGTATAATGCTGTCCAAGACAATATCTAAGTTCATTCTTATTTTTCTTCGCATGCTTAGTCAAATCTTAAGTGAATTCAGAATAAGATAATGACTGTTATATTTATTTCTTTATTTATTAATTAGTAAGCTCAGCCAGACAGAGAGCAAATTCTTATTATTAAATTAACCTTTAAATCACAGTGCTTTTGAATGTTCTATTCTAACTGGTACAAAGGTATTGATTAATTAATACGAGTTTTACACTTAAGGTCATGCTGTTGTACTGAATATACTGATATCTTTGTCACTTACGCTGCGCCCTCGTGCCTACAGCCACATCACAGCCGTGTTGATACTCAGTGAAGTGTGATATTGATTTTATACAACAGTTCCACAAACACATTTATTTTCAACAGATTCTGATTTATTTAGTTTTATTTAATTACTTTTTTTTTTTTTTTTTTTAAATCAGTTACGTTGTTTTTTTTAGTTGGTGGAGCATTGTTGAGCTGTTGACTGGCAGTTCACTGGTGAAAAAAAAAAAACATGGAGGTGGTGGGCAGTTTTGAGAAATCCATGAGATTTACTTTAGATTTCCACTTATTTCGCTTTAGAATACCAAGTAGTGCCCTTGATCAGGGGTTAGAGAGCGCGTTATAAGCTGATTAGCATTGAACAAAATACGGATGCAGGGGCAATTCGAAACAACTTAGAAGTAATTCCTAAGGAGACAAAGTGTTGTTTAAGACATGTTTTCTTGCTGTAAGTGTTTTCATGACTGCTTTTGAATGTGCGTTTTGGCAGGCAGAAGTTATCCCCTCTTTTCAGTACTGTAGATTGTACTGACCTACTTGCAACTATGCTTGCGACCAACATTTAGTGTAATTAATGATTGTTAGACCACCACTTAGATTGTGATAGATATAGATAAGTGGCCCAGTGTTGTTTCTATCTATTATAATCACTCGTGGAAAGCCTCTCGTCCAATCAGATTACTCAGCTGGAACTAGCTATAGTAAAATGTCATATAACATTAGAGTTCCTGCAGGGGAGGCTGCAAAAAGACCTAAAGATGCTGAATTATCTGACAAGTACAATCCTTGCATACTGTAAGTCATTCCGTGCATACGGCAACAATATCTCATTTTCATTATTTATTGGCTAGACAAGAGCCTTTTCTCTTAACGAATAACATTCAAGCCAAAAATCACCCCAAATCATGGGTGGAAATGTGCTATGGTCTAATGAGACCAAAGTAAAACTCTTTGTGCATAAATTCTAAAATGGCACAAAAACACAACAGCTTATCATCCAAAGAACACAGTGTTCACGGTAATATGTTTCGACACAAAGAATGCAGGGCTCTGTTAGAGAACCGAAGATGGATTTCATCAAATTTCTCCTTCCAGCTAAATAACAACAATAATGATGGAATAAATGTAAAAATATTTTTTTTATGCAAAGGTGGTTTAAAATAGCCAAAACAAGATAAACTCCCCCCCCCAAAAAAACAATGTGCTATATGACAAAAAATTGCTATATGACATGAAAAAATGCTTCAACAAAGTACAAGTTAGAGGAAGTGTGCACTTATGCAGGCTTCATTCTTTTTTTTTCTTTGTTGTTTCTTTGCTTGTTTTTAAATTGAATTGTTGGTTATCATATTAAAAGTGGAAAAAGATATGACCTAACTGTGCTTTTTTTTAAAGTCTCAGTTACTGTAAGTTTTTGTTTTCAGTTATGTTGTTGGAGTCATCATTATAGTGGACATGGCTGTTAACATACCTTTTTTGCTCACTGTGGTTTACACACACACACAAACACACACACACACACACACACCAATAATGCATGTTAGAAAAGGAACAAATCACTCATGGCGTCTCCTTTTCTCGCAGTATGACTGTGGCCATAAACTAGGAAACAGCATCTTGTCATGGCTGCTTAGTGTCCCTTAATGCATGCAACCTACTGAGATAAAAACTTTACACTCCATAAACAATTCGTATACCACAGACACAAAAAACCTGACACAACCCAGAAGGGAGCTGACATGAAGCCATAAAATCAGCACGTTTGCACCACATGAGCTTGCATCTCGTATATGTTACGATGTATTTGAGACAACACAAGCTGTGAACTGAATCACACATGCATAGATCATGTCACGTTGTACTTGCTTTACTCTCAGATATATTAAATGCATCCTTTTGGGAAACGCACTGGAATCTTATTGTCTTTGTACATTATGAGCTTTAGGGCTAAATTTGTTTACTAGATAATTAAAAAATGCACTCTGCAAAGACAAAACATTAACATTACAGCAGGACTTGTACGCTTCTTTGCATCCAATTAACCGAACTCTGTTTCTTTACATGTACACGGTGTTCAAAACAGCAAAAAGTCTCTAGGTGTTGTTCTGTTAAGTCATTTACAACCCATGATGTGCTTTTTTTTTTAACATAAATTGCAAATCCTTACTTGAAAATACATTGCTGCATTAGTGTGAGTACAAAGTAACTCTAATTACCACACATTTATACAAATTTATATACACTGATCAGCCATAACCATAACATTAACACCACATAGCATTAACATATTAACACTAATTATTAACTACATACTGGTAAACTAGTGCCAGGATCATGGGTAACACATGGCTCTCCCATGCCTTTTGGGACCCAAGACCAGCCTGCTCAGCCTGAAGCCACAGAAAAGCCAGTGCAGCACAAATTGGAGAAGAAATGTCAACGCTGGCCATGAGAGAAAGGCACCAGAACGTCTAGTGCACCACAGCACATGGGTCCCCAGCACTGCCAACCCTGCATCCAAATTCCAACATAACTGTAATATGATAAATATTAATACACTTTGGTATGATAAATATGATCAAGCACACATGGGACACGCCGGACAAAAGAGTCCAATCCTTGGAGGCCTCACCCCGCAACCCACAGCACCCCAAAAATCCACTGCTAACTTCCTGGCACTAGACACCACAACACACCCCCAGATGCTCTGTAGAGTCCTGCCATGAGTGGCCAGAGAGAATCCAAACCTACTGTAGGTGTTTTTTATGTTAATGCTTTTTATTCTGCAGACTATTTATAAGGTTGGACGAGAAGGACTGGCTCGCAATCTATATTCTAGGTCATCCCAAAGGTGCTTGACTCCACTCGGGCACATTCATGTTGGAATAGAAAAGGGCCCTCCCCAAACTGTTGGCAAAAGTTGGAACCATAGTATTGTCCAAGATGTCTTGGTATGCTGAAGCATTAAGATTGCCCTTTGAATGGGATAAGGGGACTGACTAAATTCAATAATTAACAGGTTTGGCCAGACACTTTTGTTCATATAGTGTATATACATACACACAACCCCTGCTCCCCCTACTAATTTGCATTCCCTGCAGTATGAAACTAGGTAGCAACATTTAGCGAAGACAAGTAACACGTTTCAAATCAATTGGCTGTGTAAACATCTGGCAGACGGGTGTAAAAATGAACTCCCTGCTGCGTCACATCAAACCTCCAAAAAATGAGGCTGAACTAATTATGCAACGCCTGAGATGAATGAAGTGTCAGTGATTCTTTTGCTCATCTCAGCGTCTGCTCCTTTTAATAGGTGAAAATAACAGCACAGTGTCTCTGCACCCTGTTTGATGCTCATACTCGGAATAATACTTGCGCTGCTGCAATAATTACAGCATGTCAGGGTGAAAAGGTGAAAAGACTGATTGGAACGATAAGTGGAATGCTCAATTATTGCTGGAGGGAAAAAAATAGATGTTTGTGGAGGGAAGATTACTTATTTTATATTAAGAATACTTGTTTAAGAATCCCAGGTAACTTGGGTGTAGGAGGATAAATGGTTTGAATGTGAAAGTAAGTTGTTTTCTTAAATATTTTTTTAAGGAATTAATTACTCCAAATGACATAATATTAAACGTAGGACAATTACAAGAGCGAGCTAGAAAATAGTACAAATGACCGATTAGACTACTCTCAAATGGAATGAGTAACTTGAATTTTTAACCAGAAGTCTTTCAATTAAATTATATGGAATAAAACTACTCAAGCTTTTCATCCACAGATGTTCCTAAATTATTCATGAAATACGAGGAAATTTGTAGAACTGTCAGAAAATTACAAGAGTGTCAAATTTTATTTTCTGACCCCACAACAGACCATAGAAGTGTGAAAGATTCAAGGGAACAGGCCCTGAACTAATTTTTCCAGCATCCAACACAGACTAAAAACATGGCCGCCAGGAGTTACAACACCCAACATGCATGCACGCGGTCAGGTTCTGATTGAACTCAAGGCTCGTACCAAACCATGTTCATCTTTTGACCACGTTTGTATAAGGGGTCTGAGTTTTGCCCTGACCCTTACTATTGTTGTTTGTATATCGCCTGACCTCGCCTGTTTTTGACCTTGCCTTTCGGATTACCGTTTTGGAATTGTTGCATGTTTGTCGATAAACCTCTGTTCATACACATCCTTCTCTATGTTCCTCTCTAGCAAGGAGTTTAAAGGGATAAATGCTATGATGTGTCAACATAAATGAATCACTTTGCCTGTTCAAAATGTTCATGAATCAGCAGCAGAAATGAGATGAGTCGACTGGAATTAATTACAGTAAATTGGCTTACTAAAATGATTTCATTAAAATTAGTCAGATTGGATCACTTAATGAGTCAGTAGTTTTCATGTTCTGCACGATTTTGTTGTTTATCTTGGTATTTATCTTGGAAAATAAATCAGGCACTGCAAATGATTCAGGGTTTCATTACTAATAATCCACCTAAAATTAAGAAATTATACACATAAGGTTTATAGAGATATAATTTTATCATAAAACATTTATAATATGTACTAGTACCTTAGCTAAGGTTGCAGAAGTAATAAAGTCAAATTAAGTGGCTCAAATGACTCACTGTGATTAACCAATGTGTGCAAACTTAACCAAAATCTTTTCTGACAGTGCTCAAGTGTTCAGCGCATTTGCCGTTTCATCTCACAGCAATTTCATTTAGGCGCTACGTGACTTGACTTAAATTGAACTGGAACATATTTCTGTATTTTCTTCTTCTTGAAACACAACTGCTAGTGTAAACAAAATGACCTGCGTTTTCGCACATCGAGTTTCTACAACGTGATTCATCCAACGGAACTGTGATTTTCGGATGCAAGTGCTTATTTTCCCAGTCTGCCGACGCAGAAACCCCTCACCTTTCAGCAGAATTGAACAGAGATTACAAAAGAGAAAGTTTACAAGATGGACACATGTTGCTTTCTTTAAAACAATAAAAGACAGAAAGGAATCTAATAATGCAACAATTTCACTGAGAAGATTAATAATGTTATTATTTTAATGAGAGTCTTTGGTTCTTCAAAACAAGCATTGCTTGTTTCAGATTTTTAATGTATTAAAATTCTAAATTTTTAAGAGATATACGGATTTGACCACAAAAAGAGTTATTAAGAATGGATCCACCACCTCTCAGATTTACAGCCCCGAGTTGTAGGCTGATTAGTGTTTCCAAATTGTCTGCAGTGTACAGTAGGTGTGGTTAAATTATATAATTACAGAGCATGATTTACTGTGTGGTCTAGCAAAAGTTTAATATTCATCAAACTTGGCTTGCTTGTAGAAGTGCATTGATATTTTTAGATTACACCAATTATCGGATAGAAGCTTAACACCAACTTTTCAGAAAGATTATGGAAAGTGTTTTAATAGCTCAAAAGCTCAAGTGTGCATGTGTACATGTACACGCTCAGTGTTACACGCAGGCGCACATAACCACACATACACACTTGAGCTTTAGTCAATATTAAAAGACTTTTCCTAATCTTTCTGATACACAATTATTCTTACATTTTGACCTTTCCAGGTCTGGAAACTATGTTCCGGGATTTTTCCAGGATTCTCATGACCTTCTGAAACCCTTTAATAAACATTGTCATTTACACTGTTTTTTGTTTTTTTTTATTAAATAACATTGTAATTAAAGGGAAACTATTGCTAATTTTAAACACCCCAGAATATGGTATTACTGTATTACCACCCAAAATATGTATGTATATTCACTGTCTCTATTGTGGTAAAGAGGGATGTTCTAAAATTATGCAGAGTGACACAGTTAAAGCAGACAGGCCTTTAATGGTACTCCAGTCATCTTCTATTAAGGAAGTAAGGAGAAGCTGATCTCCAGAGAGAATGCAGAGTGAAAAACAAGATAGGTGAACATGTTCAAGGAAAAGGAGGGTGAAATTGAAATATACACACTGTGTGCACACACACTACACTACTCACACACACACACACACCCACACACACACACACACACACACACACACACACACACACACACTTACACAGACATCGAAGCCAAAAATCTATTTTGTTATTACATTTTTGTTAAAACATCCTGGAGGGAAATGTAGCACCAGACATGAATGTTAAACCTCACTAGAGAGGACATTAAAAGACAGAGCAAGAGAGAAAAAGACAGAGAGCGAGAGAGAATTAAAAGGCTAACTCAAATGCTTGAGAGCTGCACCAGACTTTGTTTACAGTGCTTTAAACTAAACTGTCTTCAGTTTCAGTAACTGCTTTATCCCGGTCAGGTGGATCCAGTGCCAGTTCAAGAATGTTGAGCTTGAGGTGGGAAACACACCCTGGATGGGACACACACTAGTAGCAATTAAGCAAAACCTATTAACATATTAACATGAGTTCATGATCATGTCTCTGACTATTGAAACACAGTGTAACTAACAGTTGATGCCTGTGCTTTAAAAAAAAAAAAAAATGTTGACATCTAGTTGACCCCCCTCTCAAGTACAAAATTAATGGCAGCAGACACAGACCATGGGCTAATTTGAAAACAGCAATTAGCTTAAGAGGCATGTCCTTGGACGGTGGGAGGAAACCGGATTACACAGAGGAAACTCACCAAGCATGGGCAGAACATGCAAACTCCCCATGCATACAGACCCCAAAATGGGACCCGAACCCTGGAAATGTGAGGCCACGGTGCTAAACACTATACCACTGTGCCACCACATTTTTAAAATAATAATAATAAAAAAATGTATTAAGACAAATCTATTATTGCTGCATTAATACTAGTTTTATGTTTTATAATCATCAAATGGGTGTTCAAGTGAAACTGGGACTTTTAATTATTCACAATAACAGATGTAGTGCATTTATCCCAATGTTTCACTAGTGCTCGGATTCCATCAATATGAAAAGTTTTCTCAATTCACCAAAGCCACAATTGGACTGCCTAATTCACGTCATCACTAAAATGCTGGCCTCCAAAGAAACTCCTTAAAAGGACCGAACATATGGAAATGGCTTGAATCGAGGTCAGAACTGCATGAAGGAATTTTTTGTTTGTAAATGATTGTGTGTAAAGTTCCACAGACAGTTGCCAACAAGTTAAGTATCAATTTTCAAGGATCAGGCAATCCACTTTATGAATGTTCATGGGAACAACTGCAGTGGGCTCCATGGATGTACAGTCTTCTTTAAAACGTTTGCACCAATGGTTTTATGCCTTCATTTATTTGAAATTTTATCACAAATCCTGGTTTTACCATGTGCATGTACTCCATTATTAACATAGCTCATGAAGGAAATACATGAACACAATTAGAGCAAGCAAGACGAAATTTTAGTAGAAAGATAAAGAAGTAAGGGAAGGAGCAAAAAATAGTCTGTCTGAAAAACAGAGATACTACTTTTTTGTCAAATGGCTCAAAGTCTCTGATTGAACTTGTTCTTCTTTCTTCCCATAGGAGAGAAGACAGAAAAAAGCTTAGTGCTACTCTGTTTGATCCCTTGTTCACTTTACAGGGTCGAAAAAAAGGAACCCCACAATACAGAGTGGTACATCAGTGCAAAACACTACACATACAGACAAGTCTGAAATCCCAGCATGGTGTCTGCAGTCTGTACAAGAATGATAATCTACAGCTGCGTCCAAAACCAAGTCCACTACCAAGAAGCATTATTATTTTAAAACCTACCATCAAAGATCACATTTTATATTTAACTTTTACAAAAACTGTAACATTATATTTAACACTCTTTAATAACACATTATTATTTTAGATACATTCTTATTTTAGAATACATTACTTAAAATACAGACAAGTGTATATATTTTTGTCTTTTTATTGTATTTCCAAAAAGGCAACTGGGATCTTCTCATTCATACTATGTATAGCATATAGATTTCAAATAAAATAAAGTCAAATAAAGGATATTAATGATATTTGATGTCTAATAAATAAGGAATACAAAAACAGTGCACATGTTGTTCCCAAGAAAATGATCCAGAATCAAATGGCAGTCAATTATATGTAGAATATTAGCTAATCGGATCGCCCGATTTTCATAGGACTCTTGCAGGATTGCCGCTATATTGTCCTACAAAGATAGGGATTTACATTTGTATTTAGCTGTAAAAAAAAACGCTGCATATATGCCCCACACCTCTCCTAGAGCTGTCTCTAAGCTCGTACTTCTTGCATCACACATAGGGACTGATTGCTGTGAAAATCCCAGAACAATATTATTTCATGCAACAACTCACCCCAATTTGCATGTGCAGTATGATTCCACTATCTCGCGCTGCTTTATAGCTGTTTCTATGCTTACTTTGTGCATTGTCAGCATTCTCTTCATTCTCGAATATTTTCATTTTGTGTATATAGCATATGCTACCATTGAAAGTGACATATGCATGCTTGTATATCTTTTTCAGTGCAACAGGTACACATGCAACAAATGTACAGTAGAAAGGAGCAACTGTTTGTGAATGATGTTTATATCTAAATGCTTATAATGCGAACTGAATTAACTGACTGAGAACAACACAATATTAGACACAAGATAACCACAAATTAAGGTCTATTTGCTAATAAGCAAACTAGGCTCATGACTAAAGTGCATTCTGGGAAACGAAGTCGCACACAAACCAAAGTCTTCGGGTGCAAGGTGCCCTCTAGGGGTTATTCCTGACATAACCCTCCCAAAAGTCCCCAAAGCCTAGTTAGTCACTACAGAGGACCAGGACAACCCACTTAAAATCTCCTGTCCGCCTTTTTGACATTGCCGCTAAGGTGCAAGTCCTTTGAAATGGGACACAGGTTGTGAGGTTCTCCCGGGTAGCGATGGAAAAGGTGCTTGGGCACAATAATTGTTGCTTTGCAAACATATTTCTTCCTTAGTGTTACTAAATATATTTGTATTACATTCTAAGCACCCAGAGCTTTCGAAACTCTGTAGGCTTTCGAGCTGAGTTTAAGTTGTGATTTCTGGCTGGGGTTCATTTCAGTAGATATGATAACCTAAATTCACATACTGTAACAAAACCTGTTAACTGCTCTGAAGGGGGAAGGCCCAGCCTGTGTGTGATGTAGAAGGAGACACTGCAAGGCTGGTTTGAACCAAAAATTCTCCAGGAATTCCTGTGTTAATGTTGTGCAATAACCACAAGACAAATTATCCGCTGTTAGCATTTGCTATGTAACAGCGGCTTTAAATGGGCCTTTCTGAATCAGCCCTTCTTTTTTTTTTTCTTATTTAATTATTCTTTTCACAGCCCAAAAAAATAAATACATAAAAATAATTAATACAAAATATAAAGTAAAAATAAAACAAATTAACCTGC
>JAOTRS010000019.1:2217889-2230414 GCA_028565755.1 Dinotopterus cunningtoni
CGACCGAGGTTATATAAGCCAAAATTTGGCGTGTTTGATACACACATGCTTCACAACCGGCAACATGACAAGATGTTCCTGTAGCGTTTTCACGCAGCATCGAGTGTAGCCTTTGAAAGGGAACAAAGGTTTCACTGTAATGCAGCTTCTACAGGAACAAACTTCTGTTTCATTAAAGAGTAGTGAAATAGTGAAGTACTATCTATTGAATTATAAAGTGATAGAAGTGATTTATTAAAATAGGTAACTGTTTCGTTGGAGCATGTCAGCTGACATCAGGAATTGTTTAGCTTAACAGCCAAAAAGTTGGAATGAAATAACTGTATGGTAATTACTATATGGTCAACATTACCTAGCTAGCTTAGCTTAGCTAGATAATTAGGGGGAAAAAACAAACTGCGAGTAATGCAGGGTATTATAATAGTACAGTACAGTACTATAATGTTGCTAGTAGCACTAAGTTTTTAAAAACCACCTATGCTGTACCTTGAGTATTTTAAATAAGGAATACCTTGTAACTTGGCCAGATACAATTTTAATGTTGTTTTCCCCAACAGTGAATAGTTGAATAGTGGATTAAATCAATTTGAATTTGAAGACAGAAAAGACTTGAAATGTCAGTATTGTCAGTAAGTTGGCATAAGCTGTTATATAGCATACTGTTAATTAAGTTCATTAAGACAAGGCATCCACAGCCCCAGTTACAGGCCTATTTCTAACAAAGTGGTCTGTGGAAGTCAGCTCGGCAGCCCCCAGCCCAACTTTAAGTTCAGCATTTTGTGGAGGTCAAAATAGCAACCTCAGCAGCGCAGCTACTAGGCCAGCTATGCACTGATCAGAGCCATGCCCTGCTCCATTTTACTTACAGTATTCTCGTTGATGCATGGCTCTATCCCAGCTATGAATGGCTCCAGCGCACTCATGCCTGGCTGTATCCCATTTAAGCCTGTCTCAAAAGCTGATGGGGCATCCTACCCAGCCTTGACTCCACACCCTGTTTCAGTCAGTATCTCAACAAGGGATGAAGAGGTGGCTTCTCCAGCTATAAGCAAAAGACATGTTTTAGTCTGGCTTTTGACAGCCCTGTTTTAGTCTGGCTCTCCTGAGCCAATGCCAAATTTCAGACCAGCACACATGTGATGTTCTAGACTGGCACACATTCCATGTTCCAGCCCTACTCCCATGCCAAGTCCCACACCAAGTTCCAGCTTGGCATTTACAGCAACTCCCTGGCTCCTGCATTCATTTCCAGGCCAGCTCTCATGCCATGCACCAGCCATGATGCACTAGTGTAGGTCTTGTCCCTGTTATTACGGGCTATAAAAGTCAATATTAGATTGTGAAATGACTATCCCAGTTCACTTGTAATTTTGTTTCAGGAGCGATGTCTTTTTAGGAAAAGTTTTGTTATGAATGGCCTCCCGAGCATGGTTCTTAGCTTGCATTTGCAGTGTGATGGTGCGAATGAGTGAGAACGTTTTAAATAATGTCAAAACTACATCTTTTATCAGCCACTGCACTTCACCCTGCCACTGATCACATCACTGGTTTTATGCTTGTCATTGATTGGATCATGTATTTAGGTTCCAAGTTACTGGGTTATGTGCTCTCTAATCATGTTGTGCTTCTTGTGTGTCTATGTTAGCTTAGTGGTGATCACAATTCATAGTTTACTTCCTGTCTTTTTTGTGTTTTGTTTCTATGTTCACTATGAACATAAAGACATGCCAAACATACTGTCCACTGCATGGACTTATGCCAGGTGATTTAAAAAAAAAATCTCTGCTGTTTTGGCAAATTTATGTGTTTTCTTAACATATAAGTATACGTATATAATATAACGTATATATCTTAACGATAGGTCATATTAGTTGAAAAACCTTTAATTAATTTATTTATTTTGTTAGTATGTACATAAAACATGTGCAGTAACTATTTAAGTCAAATAGCTATATTCACTATAAGCTGCTTAGCAAATAAAGTTAAAATTGTTAGATGACATACAATTTCCATTAATTGTTATAGTCCAGACAAGTTCATTAGGTTCTTTAGTCTCTCAAGATCTCTTACAACTCTACATGTAGCAGGCAGAGTGCTTCCAGGCAGTGTTTAAAACCAAGTGGAGGACTGGTCAGAAAATATAATACAGAAAATATGGCAGCCAACACACCCATACACCGCATCACACTGGCCAAGATGGGGCTGCACAATGTTGATCTGGTCCAAATCACAGTGGGCAGCACATCTCATGCCGCTATTGTCTGGCCCATCTCCATGCCAAGCAGCTTAGTAGTATCTAGGGGTTCTGCCCATCCACCCTTGATGATGATTCAATTTGTAGATTTCCCTCTGGAGCGGGGAATGTGACTTCATACCCTCAAGAATGCCCTTGAAAAAATGGAGGTATTCAATGGTAATCAAGTTTAACCCAATTTTTACCTTTTCCCACCCTTTTTTTTTTTTTTTTTTTTACAATTGTTTGGTTTAATTCAGATTAAACCAATTCAATGGGTTTCTATTTAGGTCTCAGACAGGTGTGACAAGATTGCAGTGATTGAGGCCTGCCCAAAAGACCAAAAAGTGGGGAAGGCTGTTCCTCAGGCTGGTGGGCTGTCATAAAAGATTTATATATAATTTATTGAAAGTCAGTAGCCCACTGACTGGTCTAACTAAAAAGGTGGTGCCAGATTCAGTCTAGTAAATAGGCAGATTTTAACCCAAGTGAAAGGAATTTTGTGTGTGAGTCCTTTGTTGTATTCGGCTGACTTTTTTTTTCTCCAAACCATGTCTCTTTCAGTGGCTCTCTGGCATGAAAGATGCCAACGCACAGATGATTTGTTGGTATCTGGCACTTCAGACATATAATTTTGGGGTGGTCCACAGACCTGGGGCGCATATGGCTGTGGCAGACCTTTTTCGCCTGCAGCTGACTTCCTGGCCTGAGTTGGGTGATGGGGGTGTGTGTCAGCAAGGCCATGTTGGAGCAATAGTGTGGGCAGGGAACAGCAAGCCAACCAGCAGGTAATGCCTAATCATCTCCACCTGTGGCTTGTTACTGAACTTTTTAAATCATATCTTTTCTGCGTGCATGCAGAGAGAGCCAGTAACCATGCAGATAGTCTGCTTGAAAGAAGGACAAAAAGTGGAAATTAAAAAACATGGAATTTTAACCATACCTACCCATAAAAAAACACTTAAATGTTATACTTTGCACAGATTTTTTTCCACTTTTCAACAAATCTAGAAAATATTGAATTAAATCACAAAAGTAAATGATCCCAATGAATTAAAGATATTTTACTATTTTGAGATGTATTACAGTATATAGTATGTACAGTATATAGTGTCATGCTCAAAAGTTAGTACTCCCTCTTTTAATTCTGACATATACAACTCCAGAGAATGAGCAACATATAGCTGTTTTTGTTAAATTAATAATGGTCCCATTATTAATTTAACAAAGATTTAGCCAAAAAAAAAAACAAAACTTGGGCAATATAAGTACCTGCCATGATTCAAAAGCTTGTAGATCCACCTCAATAACTTGTAGGAATCATTTCCTGTATGACTTTATCAGTCTCTCACATCATTTGAATGAATTTTGGTCCATTCTTCTTTACAACATTGCTTTAGTTCAGTGAGGTTTTTTGGGCATTCACTTATGCACAGCTCTCTCCTGGCAACCCTTTTAAACAAACAGTACTTGTTCAGTCTTCTTCTAATTGTGCTGTCACACACATCCAACCTGCTTAGTGAGGCCTGTAGCTCTTGTTTTTTTGTATTTCTATGAGCATTGCATGATGTTGGGGTGAATGTACTGGGACATCCACTCCTGGAGCCATCTGGTAAATGGCACCACTAACTGTGGACTTGATAAAATACAGTGGAGCAACGCTGCACTTGCAACACAGCAAATGACATGGCACCCCAAATCATCACAACTGTGAAAACTTCATATCCACTCTTTCTCCAGACTATGGAACCTTGATTTCCAAATAAAACACAGAAATTTACTTTCAACTGAAAAGAGAACTTTGGACCGCTAAGCAATGGTCCAATTCTTTTTCCTTATTAGTCCAGGTAAGATGCTTTTGACATTGTCTCTGGTTTAGGAGTCGCTTGATACTAAGAATACAACGATTGAAACCCATTCCTGAAGACATCTGTGTATAGTGGCTCTTGATACATAAATTCCAGCCTCACTCCACTACTTGTGAAACTCTCCCAAGGTCTTGAATCTGACTTACCTTACAATTTGTTTTTATGGCTGAGGTCATCCCCGTTTCTTGTGTAGCTTTTCCTAGTCTTTCTCATGTGTGTATGTATACTGTAGGACATGTAATTTACTCAGACTTGAAATATTCTAAGATTTTGAGATTGAGCCATAACAATCGGAAAAAAATAAAGATATGAAATAGTTCACTTCATGTGTAACAAGTCTATGATATGTAAGTTTCTATTTTAAATTAAATAAAAAAAAATACAAATTTAATGCAGAGACTCTACAGTTTTGAATATCAGAATAAAATATCATTAGCATAAACCACAGGTATTCCATCTATGAAGAACATATAATACATGCTGTATTTACAATATGACACAAATTCCCCCCTTTCAGTGCAAGAGTAGTTCTCTAGCTCCACATGTATAACTTGCACTTTTTTTAGTCCTTCAAGTGCTCATGTTTCATTTTCCCCCATATTGAGTTGTTTTCATTTTAGTCCTGTCTCTGCCCTGTTATATCTGAGATAACTGCTTTCTTAGAACATAATAATGTTGCATCTGTTGTCATGGACTCAAAAAGCATTAGGATCCATTCACACTGACGTCCAGTTTTGGCTTAATTGGTGTTTTCTTTCATCTTTTCTCTCCAATGGCTGAAATGTGGACATAGAACATGAGCTAGCATTTAGTGCCCTAAACAAACGAGTGTATAACCACTGCGATTCATTGGCAATGCAGGTTCAGCCACTTAGGAGTCCATTAAAAAGCACTCAAGGCCACCAATGGGTTTTACAATGATTACAATAACAGGAGTGCAGTCCAAGGCCATTGGGTTTCTGAAATAAATCCTCCACAAATGAAAGAGAGTCAATGTGTGGTCAAAGAGAGAAAGTAGGAGGAGGGGTTAGGGTATGTTGCAAATATTTTTCCAAAGAAAATGTGGGAACTTTTTAGTAAAGCTGTATGACAAATGCATGCCGCAACAGCAAGTCTTTTGCTGTCTAAAGATGGAATGTAAAGTGGTATGAAATTTTAACTGGCCAGTCGAAAAGATGTAAACATTATAAATTGATTACAAGATTCTACAATTCTTCCAACATGCAACATAACCAAGCCAAACATACATGTGTAATTCCTTTTAGGATTGAAAAATCTTTTTTTTTTTTTTCAGTCTAGTATTAAATCGTCAACATAGATGGTTGGCGGTGCAGAACAATAATAATGTTAAAATAGACCTATGCTTTTATTATCATGCCATAGTAGGAGTTTAGAGTGAATAACATCCAGTAGCGAAGACATCCAAAATATACTCTAGCAGCTCAGTTTAAACTCTTTTAGACAAACCTTTTTCATCTGAGTGAAAAATAATTGTAGCACAGGATCCCAATCATCCCCCAAATTTGTGATTTGGACATTGTGGACAAGTGAAAAATATATTTTTTTAATTTTGTTCAGTTGTGTACTGGAAAACATGAAAAACAAAACTGCTTATAAAAGTTACAGTATTCTAGATTAACACAGTACAGATAAAAATAGTGCCTGTATCATTTCATGGTAACATTTTTATTTAATAATTATGCTTTTAGCTTAAGACACCTGCAGATAAATATTTCCTAATGCACAGTGTGTGGTCAGGGTTGGCTGGAAAATGCCAGTTTTAAAAAAGACCACACAAAATGATCACAGAAGGCCAAGCAGCCCTGTGACCACTGAGAATTGTGGCATCAATATAAAGGGCAGAGCAACTTTTCCTGCCACTGACAAAAGCAACACACACACACAGCACTGCATTCGATCCATGGTCAGAGCACTCATTCCACACATAGATGATCAGAAAACAGATGAAGGAAAAACTGTCTGTTCAAGGTTGCATGCCTGAACTCAATTAACTGTCAGAAAAAGGAATGCATATACAGTACGTAGACTGTGATAAAATTTCTCATGATTTAAGGGATAAAATCGATTGACATTTATAGAAGACTTCAAGTACAATACGGTGATGAGACTCTCAACTGCAGTAAAATATTTGTATTGTGCAAATGTTTTAAAGAATCTCGTACATTCTTTATTCATCCGTAAATGATTACTTACTCAATGAGAAAACTTTCTAAATTGATGATATCCAAGATGGCACCAGTGAAACGCTGGGATAAGTGCATTAGTGTAGCAGCGGATTATATTGAGAAATAAAGCTTTTTTTTTATCATTTAAACATGAAAATAATTAATGTGTATATATATATATATATAGTAAAAGGAAACTGGAGAAACCAGGGGGGGAACCACCAAGCACAGAGAGAACATGCAACATGCATTGAACCCGGGACCTGGAGGTGCAAGGTGACAGTGCTAACCACTAAGCCACCGTGCGGCCCTGTGTATACAAATGTAAACCAATGCTGAAGGCATCCAAAATATCCAAAAATCTCCTTTAAACAGGTGATATTGAGATGTGTCTGCTACCTGTAAGCTAGATTTGTTTGCTCTGTACTGCCTTCATAATGGCTCTAATCTGAGGTGCTATTAATTGGTGACTTCTAAGGCTTGTAACTTTTGATGCAATTGATTGTTTTGTTACTTACTGTAATTACCTAATGCCATATGTGTTATTTCATAATTTTGAAATCTCCAGTATAGTTTTAGAATGTAGAAAATAACACAGTATGTATTGTACAATGTAAAACTATTCTATTATCCTTCCTTTCAGAATAATGCATTCATATTAATATAACTGGATAACTGGATGCCGTTGATCCAGTTATTAAGATAACTGGATCAACGGCAACGTAGCAAAGACACTTCCTTCATATCTAAAGCATCATGAAAATGTCTCACTGAGCCTGTGGTATAAAATAAGGATTTGTATGAAAAACTTAATGTTAGATGCAAAATATATTTTAGATTTTTTTAATCTAAATTTTTTTTTTTTTTTTTTTTAGATTTTTATAGATCATTACTTCAAAAACTGTTAAATACGCTTGTCAAACCAAAAAATATTTCTTGTCAAACCATTATTTATGGAGCTTTCAAAACATGCAGTCACTTCCATTATCCCTCGCACACCAATACAGACAGTAGCACTTTAATTAATGTAACACAGTGCTATTGAATTCTTCAATCTAACATTTTATGAGGAGTGTCTGTACTTTGTAACAGACTTTGTACAAGCACATTAAATTGTAGAAGACTTTCTGACATGGAATGTCTTCGACCAGAGGATCACATTTTTTAAAGGGGGTTAGTGCTTTTGTAAGGTAGTTCTTTTTAACTTACTGGTAAGGAACAGAATGTTTATAGTATATGGTGGCTGTGATGTAGCTCTAACAGGAATCTGTATAACTTCCACAACATTATAACACAAATGGAACTGTAAAAACATCAAACTTATGATATACCTAGTGTATCATTCTTATAATTTAATTGTATTTTTGGCACAATACAGTGCAAAATACAGTACAATACACACATTTATAATGAAACTCACTTTGGGATACATCAAAGAAACTACAGCGTAATGTGGGGGAAGGGATCACAGTACTTGCTCAATTACTCAATGTTTGATCTTTTAACATACCTCCATATCATTCTTTGTAGAATACCCCTGAATACCACATAAACACAGCAGTGGACATTGGTCTTACTAACAACAATGTCTTTAAAGTCAGCAGAATACTAATGTCTCGTCACAGCTTGGTGCTCAATGCAAGTGGCCAATTTGTACATAGTTACTGCAACACACTTTCAAGTTGCCTACTGGTCCAACAAATTGCTACTGCACTGCATTTGACATTCTCAAATGTGCCCAAAGGCTTTTTGCAAAAATGATTCTAAACGACAACCTCCTAGAACTTTTAGAAGTGCACTCTTTCCCATACATTTGGTTCAATGCACCACATTGAATGGAGAGTTTGCTGCACTGGTGCAATTGCTGTCTCTCATTTGTCCAAGTTCCACAGCAGTGCCACTGGGTAATATTTGTGCAGTTCCAGTGTTATGAATGTGACATTTAGACCCATATTGGTAAACAAGAAGCCGCAGACCATGCACAAGCTTAGTCTCAGTGAAATGATTTGCATAATTTTTTGAGTAATCTCTGCAGCTAAAAACAACCAAATAATCAGAGTTTATATTATTTACATCCTTAAAATATCTAGAATTTTATTAGTCTTTTAAATGTGACATTAAATAGGCAAACCCGTCAAAAAACTAGAAAGAAACTACAGAAAGCCTTATACGTGCATCATGAAAGACTTAAATGATTATTAGTACATTAGTATGTACAGGTCTTAATACTTGGTCGGGCTCACTTTGCATGGATTTCTGCAGCAATGTGGCGTCGCACTGCTGACATGTTAAGGAAGCCAAAGCCTTCAGCTCTTCTGCGTTGTCGGGTCTGGTGTCTCTCATCTTCCTTATTACGGTACCCCATAGATTATCTATGGGGTTTAGCTCTGGTGAGTTTGCTGGTCCATCAAGCACAGGGATACCACAGTATTTAAACCAGGTATTAATACTTTTGGCAGTGTGGGCAGGTCAGCAGAGGGAAGCATGGAGTTCTCTAAAACTTCCTGGTAGATGGCTACGCTGACCTTGGACCTGATAAAACACGGTGGACCAACACCAGCAACTGACATGGCTCCCCAAACCACTGACTGCAAACTTTACAGTGGACTTCAAGCAACTTGGATTCTGTGCCTCTCCTCTCTTCCTCCAGCCACAGGGACCTTGATTTCCAAATGAAATGCAAAATTTACTTTCATCTAAAAAGAGGACTTTGGCCCTCTGAGCAACAGTTTAACATCCTTTTTTGTCCTTAGCCTCTGACGTTGTCTCTGGTTCAAGAGTGGCTTGACACAAGGAATGCGACAGTTGTAGCCCTTGTCCTGGATACGTCTGTGTGTGGTGGCTCTTGAAGCACTGACTCCAGCTGCTGTCCACTTCTGTTGAATTTCCCCAAATTCTTGAATGGGCTTAGTTTCACAATCCATTTAAGGCTGCGATTATCCCTGTTGCTTGTGCACCTTTTTCTACCACATTTTTTCCTTCCGTTCAACTTTCCATTAATGTGCTTGGATACAGCACTCTGTAAACAGCCAGCTTCTTTATCACACTGAACCAGACTCAGAGACCATTTAAAGTCCTTAGGAAACCTTTGCAGGTGTTTTGAGTTAACTGATTAGAATGTGACACCATGAGTCTCCAATATTTAACTTTTTCACAATATTCTAATTTTTCTAAAATAAATCTTGAAGACAAATCGGCAGGTGTTAAGATTTAATTGTGTATCTTAAATGTACTGTAGTACATTATATTCTCTAAGACGCCACATCAGGGACAACTGAATAGCATGCAAATAAATGGTTAACATTGTTGGAGTTAGGAGAATCTAGGCCAACTAGTTCACTCTAGAGCTTATGAACGCAAGTTGTTATTGAAGGCTATTGAAAAAATATATATTTTTTATGTATAATGAAGTGATGCACCCGTCATGTCCAATGCCTACTGTACAAGCCTTATGTTATGATGTGGGGTATTGATCTTCAGTTGGTCAGGTTTTGGTTCAGCAAAGTCCTGAATATACTGATTGACCAGGTTTTTCCATCAATAGATACTTTCAAATTTTCAAAGATGAAAAATAACCAATGACCAATGAATCCTGGGCTCAAATTGTAAAAGAGTTGTTCAGGGAGCATAAGACATCATTTTCATACATATATTAGCCAACACATAGTCCAGACCCCATTAAGAATCTTTAGGATGTGCTAGAGAAAGCTTTACATAGCAGTTTGACTCTCCAATCATCTATACAAGATCTTGGAGAGAAATCAATACCAATAAATGTGCCATGGCTGTAGTCAAAGCAAAATGCAGTCCACTGAAAAATTAGAGTGTGGAACTTTTTTTGGTGTCATAACATTAACACCCTAGGAAGTGAATTCAGTAGCACTGATTATCAGTTACATACAGCAAATTGGTGACAGATTCATGGGCATCCAAGGCTCATCTATGTTTGTGTGGACACAATTCCAGCCCATCTGGTCTGACCACATGGAAAAACCAATGCAGCATAAATCACCAAAAAAGTTCAATGCTGATTACAATAGAAAAGCACCACAACAGCGGGCACTGAGTTATTGATCGGAAGATCGGCGGTTCAATCCCCAGCTCCACCAGGTTGCCACTGTTGAGCCCTTGAGCAAGGCCCTTAACCCTAACTGCTTCAGGGGCGCTGTATCATGGCTGACCCTGCGCTCTGAACCCAGTTACACTGGGATATGTGAAGAAGGAATTTTATTGTGCTGTAATGTATATGTAACAAAATAAAGGCTTAACTTAACCACAGTCCAATACACACAGTGCCCAGCAGGCAAAGAGCCCAAGGCTGTGAACCTGGCCCCCAAACTCCCCACTCCCATTGAGCACCTATGGATAAACAAATCTGGAACACAGAGGCCTACACCCAAAGGATGTGCTCCAAATATCTTGCTGCCATACACCACAATACACCCCCAGAGGTCCCACGGAGCTCATGCCCAAAGCGGACAGAGATTTTTTTTGATAACACAAGGGAAAACAAAAACCTTGGTTGTTTTAATGTTAACATTTTTAATGTTACAGTTGATCAGTTTATATTGTATACATAATCATAACGATACATGAAACGCAAAATTATCAGCATTTCTTAATATTTATATGGCAACTGTAGACATGGAAATGTAGAAAAACTTAATACAAAAAGCATAACAGAAGACACAGCATCAACAGAAGTTCTGTTACTAGGACCACATTCAGCACCACATTCAGCTAGAAGTAAGTTTTTTTGATCACGCAGTAAATCTGGGTGGCCTTTCTGGTTCATCAAGTACAAGAGTAAAAGACCTTGGTGTGATCATAGATTCCAATCTTTCATTTGAAGCTCATGTAGATAATATTACCAGGACAGCATTCTTTTATTTTAGAAATATTGTCAGGACAAGGAACATATTGTCAATAAACAATGAAGAAAAATTAGTTCATGCTTTTATCACCTCTAGGTTGGACTATTGTAATGCCCGTCTGGTTGTTCATCTAGGTGCATGAACAAGCTTCAGTATATCTAGAATGAAGCGGCGAGAGTCCTCACTAGAACCAGAAGATATGAGCACATCGCCCCTATCTTATCCAGACTGCATTGACTCAGAGTGAAATTTCGCATTGATTTTAAAATACTACTTTTGATCTATAAAGCATCAAAAGGTCTCGGTCCACAGTACTTGAGTGAACTGCTAGTGTCTTATGATCTGCTACGCCTACTTCGACAGGGGCAAGACATTTTTCTTATAAAGCCCCAAAGTTATGGAATAGTCTTCCAATTAATGTTCGGGAGACAGTGTTTAAGTCTAGGCTAAAAACCTATTTATTTAGCCAGGCATTTTTGTAAATAGATTTGCCTTAGGTAAAGGAGCAGAACTGGGGGACTACATAGAGTATTATGGAGAACTGGTATGTTTAGATGCTGTCTTCCCCACTTTCATTGATTACTCAATTTTGTTGACGATGGAGTGACTGGTGGCTTTACATCTCAGGAAGACCTCATTTCTGCGTTTCCTTTTGGCTCTCCCTTTCAATTATGCTGTCATAGTTAGTTCCTGCTTGCACTTTGCACTAAAGAAACATTCACCTTAAACATTATGTGACTGTGACAATACCTGACAGTTATCTCACATTCTCTTCTCTCGCTCTCTCTCTTTATCTTTGTTGAGCTACACATGCTGCCTCTAAGCTGCCAGTGATCCAGACCCCTACTGCCCTCTAGTCCTCTCTGACTCATCCTGGTGCTGACCTTCTGGTTGGAGATATTGTTGCATGAAGGCCCATGTGGTCTGCTTGGGATGCGCGTGGTGACTGGAGACACTTCCACTACACCATGAATACGGTCCTGGCCTCGACCGATGCAGACGGCTGTTCTCTGAGGACTTACAGTATGACTGCAGTCGCTCAATGGTTCAGGACTGAAATGTCCTACATTCTACCTGAGCCTCAAAATAACAAACTGGACTCAACTGTTATATTGAACTTTTAGCTGCCTAACACACAGTATGACTACTTAACAATCCCTGCTTTCCATTATCATCCAAATGAGTTCCCCATGGGTTCCTCTCAAGGTTTCTTCCTATTTCCAACTTAGGGAGTTTTTCATTCATCAGAGTCAATCATTTTGATTTATACATGTTTTCTCACATATCATACAGTGGCTTGCAAAAGTATTTGGCCCCCTTGAACTTTTCCACATTTTGTCACATTACAGCCACAAACATGAATC
>JAOTRS010000019.1:2319702-2329835 GCA_028565755.1 Dinotopterus cunningtoni
GTCCTTTCTGGTGTTCCCAAATTGCCTGTAGTGTGTGTGCCCTTGTGATGGATTGGCACCCTGTCCAGGATGTAGCCCACCTCATCCTCTAAGTCTCCTGGTATAAACTTCTGGGAGCGCAAATGTATTTTGTTCAATGATTCCAAACGTGGCTTTTTATTTTATTAATATTATATATAAATAATATTGTTCTATTATATATAACTAATTTATATTTGTTTTTTTTATGTTTATGTTTATAATTGTTTTTAAATGAGAAAGAAAAAAGAAAGGAAAGAAAGGAAAGAAAGAAAGAAAGAAAGAAAATGACTTTCCTCTTTGTTCTTCACTTTTTCTTCCTGTTCTTTTTCTTCACTTAATTTTCAAAGATTCCAAGATGGTGGTTATGTGCATAAACATTTTTTTCTGAAAAGTGAATTTTCAAACAACAACAAATACACACACTAATCAACTGTAGTCAATGATGAATCCAATATTATTTGCAGCGGCATGTCCATATTAATTGTGATGCCAAATATGTCCGCTAGATGTCAGTACAACTTAAACTATACTTCATGAAATTAACCTTTCGGTGAAACTATTGGCTGGGAACCCTAAACGAGGCTTCATCTCACCATCACTACTGTTATGTCATACTCTGAGCTAGGAATAGTTTTAGTCCTAAATGAACTTTGAGCGCGATTCCTATGAGTGATTCTGTGGCGCTTCGTAAATAAGGGCCCAGACCCCCGCGACCAAGTACACAGGATAAGCAGTATAAACGATGAATGAAATGAAAAAAAAAAAAAAAACCACTAGGAGGCGTAAATAAATCCCTGTTAAAACAAAGTTGAACGACTTAATCGCACATACTGTAAAACATGGGTCTGATATTATTTCATAAAGCATGTGTTAATTGACTATCATTTTTTAATATCAGTTTTCTTAACAAACATGAACCAACATTGTCAATGTAAGCGTGCATCACACGTATTTATATTTACGACACTGTTGTTTCACTTTCTGAATCCTTCACGACCTCTCGGCACACTTTCGGCCGTTCTTTGCCGTGGCAACGCAGCAGTCGGGAGTTTCTCTGATTCTGATTGGCTTACGTGTCGGATGTCGTCACGAGCACGCAGGAAAACGCGTACGATTCGAGATCAGCGGTTTTTGTTGTACTGTTAACTGTAGGATTTTTTTGTGTATTCTGTCCGTGTTCGTTTAAACAGTTAAAATATATTTTGTTTTTAACATGGTCGGGGTGAAAGTAATCGGAAGCGACCCGGAATTCCAGCCAGAGTTGACCGGTGCCGGGTCCAGACTGGCCGTCGTGAAGTTCACCATGGCCGGGTGAGGAGGAGCCGGAGCCCCGCTCTGGGCCTTTAGCTTAGCTTGCCGCACACACACACACAGTAGGACTAGGGTTATATAGCACCGGCGTTTATATTTTCTTAGCATTAGCACCTGTGTTAATGCTATTCGTATTGGAAACACCCTCGGCTAAGTGTGTTAGCCAGCCTAGCCTCACACTACCACCGGGTTTAGTACAGAATGACTTGGCAAAAAACAGCAGTGATTAGCCTAGTTAGCCAAATTAGCTCTCTAGTATCGAGTTAACCAAGTCAACCAGTGAAATGAAAGAAACGCAGCTTAGTTGTAACGATTTAATTAATGCCACTATAAGTGAAAATACAAATAAGGTAACTTTTATTAGGTTAGTTACGGTCTACTAGCATGACTTCACATTCTAGTCAAAAGCTATTACTGTGCTAGTGATGGAGGCAGTCGAGCTATAACATTTAATCCCAGACCTGTCTTCTGTATTTAATCTGCCTTTCTTTCTGTTTTGTTTTTTTGTTCGTTTGTTTTGATTGTGTAAATGAACAGGTGTCGCCCGTGTGTCAGAATAGCCCCAGCGTTCAACATGCTGAGCAACAAGTACCCACATGTTGTTTTTCTTGAAGTCGATGTCCATGTTTGTCAGGTGAGATCATCATTATCTTGATGGAAGTGCTTTAATGCTGTAGATCTATCATGTTTATGAATCAGGTCTGCCCATTATATATGTCTAGCATTGAAATATTTTACAGTACTGAGGTTCTGCATCAACACCACAAATTCATCTCTTTTAATGAAGAAATATGCCTGATTCATAAGAGTTCAAAAATGATACACACTCCGGTTATATTACAACTTCTGTTTGCTGCACTGTCTTATCAGCGCTTTCTGTTCAAGGCTACTGTCTCACAAATCACTGCTGTGCAGGTGTTAATGTGTTAAATCAGTTCAGGTGTGAGTAAAAATTGGTGCCCACTTTGCATAAAAGAAGAGCGGTTTGCAGTGATTTTTTTTTTTTTTTTTAATTTTGGTAGTCTGAGGGTCTACCTTGTGCCAAAACGACTCAATGAAGAGCATCAACAGGAGTGTTTTGAAGTCTGCAAACAAAAATTTGGACTGATACTTTAAGGAAGGTGAAAATTTATTAAAGAGAATCATTACCAATCCATTAGACATGGATTCATCACTAAAAGCCTGAGAGTAAATGGCAGAGTATGGAATGGAAACATCCTTAATCGTGACCGAGGAAAAAGTTCAAAAGTCACCTATCAGCTTGAAAATTTATGCTTACAGTTCTCTGGGATTCTGAAGTGCCAGAATTGGAACATTATCAGGAAAAAGGGTAAACAATCAACAGTGCTTGTTACAGTGGAATGTTTATTGAAGACTTCGGATTAAATGCAGAGGACTTTGATCCTAGGGCGTTCTAATCTTGCACAATGATGCACATTCATAAACCTCTGCCCATACTCTCAAAAATTGCCCTCAAAACTTCGTTTTAAGTTGTTAAAGAATCCTCCTAAAATGTTTTTATTTATTTATTTATTTTATTTATTTTTTTTTTAAAACGAAAGCTTGTTGACAAATGGGCAAAGTGTATTGAAAAGCAAAGAGATCACGTCGAAAAATTGTGTTTCTTCTTTAAAAGTTAATTAAAATAAAGTCTACAGCTAGAGTGAGGGTATTTTTGATTCACCCTAGTACATTACAACAGAAATTTAACTAGGTTACTCAGTCCAGATTAAGCTTAAATACAAAAAGCTTCAACAATGGTCATCTCATTGTTTCATTTTCATTTTTCTATGTAATTATTTAATCTCCTGGTTTATGTAGCGTGGATGTTAAATTTTATATATATTTCTGTAAATAATCCCAGTGCTTTCACAATAAAAGTTGACTTAGTTTTCCTTCTAGACAATTTACCAGCTCTCAGACACTCTCTTGTTGTTCACCTCACGACTTCTTTACTCATCAGAGCCCAGCTGTGCCTTACTGAATTATGGATGAATTCAATTCAAACTTGTTTAAGCATATAACAGTCTGGAGACAAAGAGGAAAGGGAATTTTGGTGCAGAACGACCGATATGAATCATTAGTCCTGTTGCCACGTAACACTGATAATGCTGATGTGAGACCACACAATCCCACATTTATACCATAGAGTATTTTTTCCACTTTCTTTTTTCATCTGCAAGGTGATGGTAAACTGCCGCTACTGCTTTAATTAGCAAGCCTCACATTTTTAGCCCAAAAAGCTAAGACAAAATTTGGAGCCGAATCGCTCTGTCACGGCATTCAGTCTATGCTAGATTTGTGTGCGTGCGTGTGTGTGCGGGTGCGTGTGCCATATATAAATTTTTTAAAATGTTTAGTGTGTTGTGTCTTAAAGGGAACAGCGGCAGCCAACAACATCTCTGCCACGCCAACATTCCTGTTTTTCCGAAACAAAGTGCGTGTGGATCAGTATCAGGGAGCGGACGCCTCAGGTCTCGAGGACAAAATCAAACAGCATGTGGAGAATGACCCGGGGAGTAACGAGGACTCGGACATTCCCAAAGGATATGTAAGTGCAGCAAAGAGAATATTAATAATTAAACATGTTGTTTCTGTAGTGCTTTTCAATAAACCAAGTAGCATTATCATTCAGTATGGAAGCTAATTATTTAATATGACTGGTTAAATTATTAACAAAATCTGGCCCTTTTACTTTAATATTGCTTGTTCAAATTTATTGCAATTAGATGTACAGCAAGCCTCATGTAAGTTCTTGTTGTGTGTGTAGATGGATCTTATGCCATTTGTGAATAAAGCCGGATGTGAGTGTCTTAATGAAAGTGATGACTGCGGCTTTGACAATTGCTTAAGCAAAGACTCGTCCTACCTAGAGTCAGACTGCGATGAACAGGTAAGATACGCACTTACCCCCGAAGACTTAAAGACCTTAATAATAATTTATGAACAGCAACAATAATTTGTAGCCTTCAGCTGTTTAATTTTTTTAAATTCTTATTTAAATCTCATTTGGTGTCCTGTTTCAATACAATGTAAATTACCTGTAGCCATAATAAATTTGTGACATGAGTTAAGGACCTGTCAGCGCTGTGATGAGAAAGATGTACCTGATATCTTGCACGATTCTGATGATGTTTTTTTAACGGTGCATTTGTTATTAACTGTTGGATTTGGTGTAATACTCTCCTCATGTTGCATCACCTCCATTCAGTCCCGGCTGCCCTTAAAGCACAGCATGTGTCTTTGCTTTTCACCTAACTTTGGTGTTAAAACAAAGACCATCAGTGATCATAGTAATTTCTTGTTTGTGTAATCAAAGTTAACCTTCATACGTGTTCCCTTTCACTTTGTGCTACTTACACAGGTTTCATCTTTATGCAGAACTACTCATAATTATAGACCTATTGAGTTAGCAGTATAAAACTTTGACACCAAACAGGATAGTTACCATAACACCTCATGTTAAAATATCACTTACTGGTATTGGTATTACATTCTTTTTTTTTTTTTTTTTTATTGCTATTGCAGTTCTCACATTTCCTAACCATGTGGACTTTATTCAGCCGTGAGCATGTCAGGATGTCTATACTGAGAATTAGTTTGTGACTGAAATAGAAGTGAAAGTAAAACTGTAATTTGAAGCAAAAAGTTTCTCTTCACTTGGAATGCTTCCAGGATTTACTGATAATAGCTGATACCTAAAATTTTGTATAATCCATGTAAATCAATGCTTAGCTGAGATGTGCGTGATGCAAACACTAATGCAGTGTGTATCTGTTCCTGATCTTTTACATTTACCTGTCTGTAAAGAAGTGAGATTATTTTGTTTCGTCTAAATGAGTAATCTATGAAGAGCGGATGATTTATTTCTTTTTTTTAGCTTCTTTTGGCAGCCCTGTAAATGTACTGTATGTTGCTCTTGTTTTATGCATATTGTGTAATTGCATATAGAAATGAGAAGCGCCAATCAAATTGTGGCTTTCATAGTTGCCTTCCATCACAATGTTGTTCACAGAAGCATACTCTCTATAAAAATACAAAATTTTCTGTTCTGTCTTTGATTGCAGCTTCTCATCACAATCGCCTTCAATCAGCCTGTAAAGCTCTTCTCCATGAAGCTGCAGGCAACCGATTTGGGTAAGCCTCTCGGTTCATCTTAACCATTTTGTACATTTTATGATTCTCAGTATGCGCCGCTTTAGTATAATTCAGTCTCATATTTACGGGCACAAACAGCATCAGTCTAGTGAGAAGATGTCCCAGACTACACACCCTGCATAAGACGACACTGCAAACTGTGCTCTAATGCCGCAGACACCTGTCTGCGCACTTCATTTACTGGATTTCCTTTTTTACACACTGTTCAGATTTGAATCTTTGACTAAGGTATTCAGCCTTACTGTTAATAAAGGCTAGCGGCTTTAGTATCACCTACACCATGTTAGTGTTGTCTTATATTGTTAGAGTATTATTATTATTATTATTATTATTATTATTACATATTAATCTTTTCAGCCTTTGATTACTGTAGGAAAATGCTTCTAAAATCCAAAGCAATGCTGACTCAATATTTTTCCTCATCATAAAATGAGCTGTTTATTTCAACTTCTAATTAGATTTAGACTGGCACTGAAGAAAATACAGGAGGCAGAGTTGGAGGTAGCAGAATGAAGAAAGGACAGGATCAAGAATGAGTCTATCAGAGGGACAACTATGTTCAATGTTTTGGAGATAAAGTCAGAGATGCCAGATTGAGGTGGTTTGGACATGTTCAGAGAAGAGATTGTGAATATATTGATAGAAGGATGCTGAGGTTGGAACTGACAGGCAGGAGGTCATAAAGTTAGTTGATGTAGAGGAGAGGACGTTAGGTTATCATGGGGTTAGATGATTCGCTGTGGTGCCCCCTGGAAGGGAACAGCCAAAAGACAAAGATGATTTTTTCAACTTCTAAACAGATTTTATACAACTGTGATAGACTCAAGTAAGAGGAACTAGAAAAAGATACCTAAAAAGGTCCACTCAATCAGTATTGAAACAGCAGTCTAGTAAATTATCTAGCACCTTTATTCACAAAAGTTGTGTATTCTATTAAAGCACCATTGTGTTGTTTTAAAGTTTACTTATGTGAAGTGTTCATGTCTCTGCCTCTCTCTTGCTGTCTCTGTTTTTCTCTCGCTCTTTTTCTGTCCTTCATTTCCTTCATAACTTCCTCAGCTCAGGCGCCAAAGTGTGTGAAGATCTTCATCAATCTCCCCCGCTCCATGGATTTTGACGATGCTGAGAGGAGTGAGCCAACGCAGACTCTGGAGCTTTCGGAGGAAGACTATAAAGATGAAGGCCTTATCTCTCTCAGATACGTCAAATTTCAGAACGTCAACAGCGTCACCGTATGTTTCTTTTTCTCGTGGTTCTGTATAAGCTAAGTTTTTATGTTTGCGCTCGTTCTGTTTGGTTATATTTTACATATAAGTTGTTAGAGCATCTGATCTCAACACTAAAGCCCTTTTCAGACATGGGATATGTAACATTTTCGGCTTTATCTATAAAACTACATATTTATGTCAGACATACCTCACCTTTATGTAAATGTTCCTCGTTTCATTCAGACATTCCTCAAGATTGCACAGATTCTTTCATTCATTAAATGGAAATATTGAGGGGGGGAAAAAAATCCAACATCAGAACACTATATGGGAACTTGAATGTGTTTCTTTGTGCCTTCACTTTACTGGCAAAAGAAAGAGACATTTTTCTTGTTCAGCTCAAAGCTCAATAGAGTAGGTTTTAAAAATAAACAACATAAGCAAGGCAGAGCTTGCATGCACACACACCTTTAGTCTCCCTTGTTTATACCCCTTTCTCTCTCTCTCACACTCTCTCTCACACACACGCGCACACACACACACACACACACCCACACACACACACACACACACACACACACACACACACACACACACACACATACCTTGTGAGCATTGTTCTGTGTATTTGAAATGCACCCAGAATTATAGCTTAAATATTCTGGAGGTTAGAAACAACCTTATTTATTTTTTCCATTACCTGCACTAGTCACATTTTTACCCCCATGATGAAAATAAAGGATGCTCATGTGTAAACCAGGCCAATCTGGCAACACGACATGTGACCTTACCATGTCATTGTCAAGATCGCCAGGACTGGTTGGTTCACTTCATATAACTACATCATGTGTTCAGTGCGTCATAATCATATCTATGCATATCCGTAATTGTTTAGTGCAATCAGATGACTTCTGGGTAGTAAAGTTATCCATAATCTGACTTCTTAAATTTTAGTAAAAGTTATACAAAGAGTTTATGTGTGGAAAAAGGCTTAAGAAAATGTTGTCCCATAGTGGCGAAATGCTGAACAACACATCGTTTTTAGACTAGTCACATACAATAGCATTTGTTTGACCATCTTTCACTTGTATATTTCTAGATGTTCATTAGGTCAAACCTAGGGGATGAAGAAACGACAAAAGTAAACTACCTGACGTTTATAGGAACCCCAGTGCAGGCCACCAACATGAACGACTTCAAACGGGTAACACAGCCTCATACTTTCCAATGATGTATCAGTTAATCAGTGTGATGCTGGGTCTGTCCATGTCTCTGTATGTAGTGATCTAGTGACAGCAGCAGCATTTTACATTAATTTTGTTTTGTTTTGTCAAATATAGGTTGTAGGGAAGAAAGGAGAGAGCCATTGAGGAAGACTGGACAAATACAAGTGCGCTGGAACTGTTTCACAGCTCTCAACAGAGAGTTAAAATAAGGGTGAAGAATGACGGTCTGAATCTGCAAATTTTTATCTAGCATACACCCAAAACCTGTAAATAAAGTGAATCCTTTTTCAAAGGCATCATGGCTATTCGATTCTATTAAGGAATTCTGTTCACTCACAAATTGTTTAAACGTCTACCAAGAAAACATGACTTTGAATAAATATCAGTACAACATCTGCACTGAATTTAAATCCAACCCTCTTGACTGGAGTATAAGGTTTAACAATGTTTTGCTGAGAATAATTGTAATTATTAAGGGACAGAATACAAAGTACTAGAAACGGTGCTGACTGGAAAAGGAAGTCAGAAGTTTACATACACATTAAAACTGATTATTATTTGTTTAACCACTTCACACGTTTTATGGTACCTAACTATAGTTTTGCTCAGTCGGTTAGGACATCTACTTTATGCATGACAAAGTAATTTTTCCAACGAAAATTCCAAAAACAACAAAAATTTCAGAAAAATCTCATGGTTTTAGAAGCTTTTGATAGGTCAACTGACATTTGAGTCAGTTGGAGTGTACCTCCAAACTCACTGCTTTTTTTTTTCACTTTTTTTTTCTTTTCTTTGACATCTTGGACAAATCAAAAGAAATCAGCCAAGACACCAGAAAAAAAAATGTGGACCTCAACAAGTCTGGTTCGCACTAGATTGTCCGGCATGGTAGAAGACACTGCTCGAAAAATCACCATAAAAAAAAATCCAGACTATGGTGTGCAGCTGCACATGGGTACAAAGATCTAAATTTCTGGAGAAATGTTCTCTGGCATGATGAAACAAAAATGAAACTGTTTGGCTATACTGACCATTGTCTGGAGGCTTGTGAGCCCAAGAACACCATCCCATTTGTGAAGCCCAGGGTTGGCAGCATCATGCTGTGGAGGTGCTTTGCTCCAGGAGGGACTGGTGCACTTAACAGATTGCATCATAAGGAAGGAAGGTTATATGGCTATTATAAAGCAACATCTTGACATTAGGCAGAAGTTAAAACTTGGTCCTTCTAAATGAACAAGCATACCTGCAAAGTTGACTTAAGGACAACAAAGTCAATGTATTGAAGTGGTGCGGACCATAATCCAATTTTTTTTTAATTCAAGAAGCTTGTTGCAGGTTGCCTGACCAGGTTACCTTGGATCATTTGACCCAATTTAAAGGCAATATTATTAAATACTAACTAAGTGTATGTTAACTTTTGGGCCAGTATTCACAAAGCTTCTTAAGTCTAAAAGTTACTTCTAATGAAGGGCTTCTAAGAAAAGTCTTAGAATTATGACCTTTTCTTAGAATTATGACCTTTTCTTAGAATTTCCCTTTAAATTTGTAACTAAATCTTAATAAAAATAAAAATGTTTCATGAAACATCTAAGCCCCAAAATAGCTCCTAAGATAAAAATTGTTAAGAGTAGAGAGGAGGACTTAAGAGGCTTAGGGGTTTTTATAGCAGAAGACAAAATGGTGGACAGAAGAAATATTCTCCAAACATTGAACATAAAGTTAAAAGTAAACACCGCTCTTCTTTCCAATTTGGTTTTCTTGTTGTTTTACTTCCTTCCATCTCTCTTGGATTGTTGGCTACATACCATCCAAAAGTGCAACGTAAACAGACGGTCCTGCAATCATGTAAACTGGTAAAAGCTGAGCCATTTGGAAATGGATTACAAGTAATAAAATTAGTATGGTAAATAAATGTAAGAAATTAAATATAGTAACTACTGTGTGGAAATTGGTTGCTTCAAAAGTAGACACATTTTTAACATTTGGCTGTTTTTTTTTGGGGGGGGGGGGGATTTTTCCTCGATTTTCTCCCTAATTTATTTTAATTTGGTTTCCTCCGAACCGCATGACGCCAGCCGACCGCATCTTTTCGAACTGCTTGCTCACGCACCATTGGGGGCGGCGTATCACAGTCGCTTGCGTGAGCTCACAGACGCCCCTGATTGGCTGTAGAGCCGTGATTAATGTGGGAGCACTAAGTACCTCTCAT
>JAOTRS010000019.1:2403638-2416545 GCA_028565755.1 Dinotopterus cunningtoni
GAATGATGCCAGTAAATTGGTACTTACTAAATTTTGTATGCTTTCTACATATTGACATGCACGTTTTATAAACATGAATTCCATAAGACAATAAGTCGTAGCAGTGTAATCTGCCAAATGCCTAAATGTAAATGTAATCTATAAAAGGCCGAACTATCAATAAAGGTTTGAGTCCTGTTTCTGCTAAGCTAATGCTAAAGTGGTCATGGAATTAAAAATACAATATTAATATATCGATCTGATAACAAGAAACAGATTTCAAAACAATGTTTAAAAGCCTACCAGTGAAATGGATGATAGGCAACAACTGTCACTATACCTGCCAGACACTACGCACTGATTAGCACTCTGTTTACAATCTGCACACACTTCCGCTTCCGGAAAACCGCACGCAGTCCACAGCGCGTTAAAGGCGCAGCACACACTACCAGGGACTCTCTCTGTGTATACAGTATATACAATACACACACGGAGTGTGTAAGACTGCAAAGAAAAAAATTACTACAATTTTGTTTTGAGTTAAACTGAACAAGAGCTCGTGTCGTGGTGTGTGCAGAAAATAAGTTTAAAACTCGTCCAACTTTTGCATTAAAGGCATTAAATCAGAGAGAGCTGCATGTCGAAGAAATCTGTGAAGAAATGTTTGAACTTGTGTGATCATTTGTCTAACGAGCTTCTATGTAAGGTTTTTCTGGGAAATAATTATAACTACAGTGGCATAATGCCTAAATAAATGCATTTCATAATTTTACAGATTTAATTTCAAAAGTACACACACACACTCACAGCAAAATAAAAGCTCTAATCATCAGCTTTGCCGGCTGTACACAATGCATTTGTAATGAGGGCTTTAATCTTCGGCTTATTATTTTACCATCAATTGCAACCACTGCTACATTTTTGCTTAATGAACAGAAAAGTACAAAATCCTGTGGGCTTGACTTCTTTTGAGTGTTTATTTTTTGCAACTATTAGCATCCCAGAGTTTTACAGTAGCCTATTATGGTAAAGTAGTAATGGCTCACAGGCTGAATCCACTACATGTATACCAATAGTACTGAATAAGTGATATTGGTTTATTTATTGACTTTTTATAACCACCAATAACGCGTGGTTTGTTCCTCTGGGGATTATTGATTTTTTTTTTTTCATTTAATGTTTTTCAAATGAACAAAAACCACCCTGGGGAAAAGGGACAGATGTTCTCGGAAGGGCATTGGCACGCGACTCTGCTCAGCCGAAGAATTCGACTCGCACGCGCGCGCGTTTACACACACACATACACCATCCCAAACCCTGTCGCAATAGGCGCAATGAGGGCTACCTGTTTCTTTGCAGCAGCTGGCAAAATTAATCGGACTTTCAGAGCTAATCTGTTAATCTCGTCACATGATTGTTAATATACAAAGAGAGAACACAGAGAGACCACAGATGGTCGTTTGCCATTAGCTGGACCTGGATGCGGGATGTTTTCATCCTCCGTGTTGCTGCTTCTTATCAATCATATGCGCAGGCTGGGCCACGCGACTGCTCCTTTGTCATTGTAATCGGCGCGCGACTTCTGCTGCGTCACTTTGCTGAAGCTTGTGTCTTCTCTCTGATCAAACATCTCCAGGCCACTGAGCGCATTTACCCTCTGTTTGTGCGCTATGCGGCAGTGCGTAAAATAAATTCATCCGGCAATATCTTGGCAACTTGGTGATGTTATGATTAGGAATTTCTGGAGCTATTGCTGACTACATATGGGTATGATTACTTATGGTGGTGTGGGCTGATCTGTAGGCAACAGGTCTAACCTTAAAGCAATATCTTATTTGTTATACTACAGAGTTCCCACGGGCCACTTTTACTCGCTTCCAGCTTCCCTAACTATATGTATTGTAGCCCACGCCATGCTTTCAGTCCAGTTTAGAGGAAGACTGTGCTGTGCACAGAGGACAGTGGAGACATGCAGTTGAAATGAAGAAGAAGAAGAAACACGCCATTTGGTTGGGAGCAGATGGTTGGCATGGGAGGAAGGGGGGTGTTGAGCGCGTCTAAAGGCGTGTCGTGGCCTTCAGAGAGAATCCCCAAAGGGCTCCCCTTGTATTCAAAATCAATGAAAATTAAAGCGAAGAGAAAAGATGAATAGTCGAACCTCGAGTCCCGGGCTTTGTTCAGCACAGCTACTGGTGGGCAGGAGTTAAAGTACAACAGCCCCCTATAGAAACACTTAAGTTAAACAGTCTCTCCATAGTCCAGCGCGAGAAAGGAGGGAGAAGGGGAGAAAGAAGAGGGGCTTTCTGCTTGATTTAACCAAGACAGAATCGCGTGGCATAAATTATTCTTGAAAAGAATAAACGAAGTGGGCATAAATCCAAGAGGTTTCACTTTGCCTTTCAGTTACGCTTTGCTGTGGTAATCGCGAAATGTGTGCTACGTCCGGATAAAGAATAGTCCACTGTGATGTGATGAGAGATGGCTGGGATGTTTTCACCGGTCAGCTGGGAGGTGTATAGATGGATTTATTCTCGATAAACAAAAAAAAGCATCGTCATTTTTGAAGGCATGATTGAGGACGTTTGCTTTGACTTCTGTGAGCTATCATTTAAGAGGAGTTGCTGTGACTTTCGAGTAAAAGAATAAGTTTCATAAAAACGATCCGTGATCAGTGCAAATCCTAAAATGAATCTATTTTAATTTTGTTGTTGTTTCTAACAATAACGGATTTGCATTCCATATAATAAACTGCAAATACAAATTTCATCCACTTTCACAGATAACTACATTCTACAAAGAGTTTACAAAGTGTGTATCTAGTACATCTGGCATCCTGAAAACACAACGAGGCACTACATCACTGACCGCTCTATTAAAAAGATATTCGCATGCAGTTGCATTCCTGCAGTATAAAAACTGCCAGTCGTTTCAATTAATGCTCTAATGAAGACCACCCTCACACACGAACACACGCACACACGCGCGCCAGCGTGAGCATGCGCAAATCGGCAGTAGATAAGGGAGGCTGTGTATTTTATTTTAATAATGAAGTTAACTTGTTTTTTTTACTTGCTGTTGTTGTTACTACCACTGTTGTTGTTGTTGTTGTTGTTGATGATTATGTGAGAATACACTTAAATAAAAGGGGTATTTATCTGAGCTATTTTTCTGCTCAAAGAGCAAAGTGCTGTTCTCTCTCTCTCTCTCTCTCTCCACTACATTGTGAAGGGAGCAGGTGCTGGCCGCATTACCATACAGCTGAGAGCACAAAGAACAAACTTATTCTTCCCTCACACAATAACAAAGTGCTTTAATGACAGCCACGCGAACGACACACACCCGCTAGGCTTTACTGCCCTGCTTAGACATACACAAAGTTAAAATTTAAACTTTAGGGCAACCCGAACTTAACTAAAATGTGTAGTACATCTAAGGCAAATCGAATTGTAACAAAGTTTCATATGTTGCCTAAGATAAATAGGCTATCGGTTGGTTCCAAATGAATTAAGGGTATATACTTCACTAATCGAGTAATAATTATTTAAAATTGTACCTTGCTTTAATGCTCTTCATCAGGTTTTGCAACAGGCATGACCGCGTCAAGTTCTTGATATGACCCTTCAAACTAGGCTATGGTTTAACATCTTAAAATGGTCAATGCTATAATGAAGCCAAATCGTGCGATTAACATCTACTAACCAATTTCAATCCTTAGTAATGTTATATAAGGAGAAAAGCAAGGAATTACATTATTCATGATCAATGGTGAGATTACTGTTTTCTTTCATATTTAATATGTTTATAATGTTTATATATGTTTATAAATGCAGATTTATGTAATCAATCTTCTAGAATTGCTTTGGCAACAATGTTAATTTTTTCAACATTCATGCCAATAAGGGCCTTCTGGATTGAACTGAACTGAATGTACAGTAGTTATATTGGGGATGTCATTTTTAACACCTGTTTCATTTAATTTTTTTTAAACTTTGAACGATTTTAACGGAGCTTATGCAACGCTCACATGGACATGTGATGTAATTTGAAGGTTTGTGCCCGGATGTATAGGATTCTTCGGCTTGAATTTTTTTGCTATATGTAAATGAGACCCCCCCCCCCCAACACACACACACACACACACACACACACTTTCTCTCTTTGCAGTAGGGAAAGGTTGCACATTTTACAGCTCAGTGACCATTTGGCGATCTTTGGGGGTGTGTGGGGGAAGGGGTGGAGGGGGGGGGTGGAAAAGTGTCCCTTTGTGACAACTCGAGCCAGATTGGGGAGTAGCTCTCATTTGCATCTCATTACCCTAGAAGGCGCACTCTGTATATAACGGGCAGCGGGCGGACTGGGATATCAGACACACACTCACTCTCTTTCTCTCCAATGGAATCAAGAGCTTCGGAGTAAAAGCGTTTGGACGCGTACAAAGTAAACAGCACAGTTTGCTGTCTCTGCTGCATCTTTATGTGGAAAGTGAACGGGACGCATTGACAGATTGGAGTTATCTCGTTTTTTTCGATCTCATTTGGGATTTACTCGTCTGTTTTTGCAAGACATGACTTGCAGAAGAAGATAAAGCCAAATAATAAAAACTGCATCTACGCTTTGGCTGAAGAATTCACCTCTTCACTTTGTGTTAGTCGTAGTTTACATGACTTCTTGAGTGAGACGACCCGTGGACGTGTAACATCTCGTTGAAGATCTTTACCACCATGGGGCGACTTATGATTGCTGCCATCCTTTGTGCCATGCTAAGCCAGGTAATGAAAAGTGTCTTTCGTTTGGTCACGATCAATCTAAAATATAGCCCAAAATATTACAATTTAATTATTCATTGTATATATTTTTTCTTTTTCAGATTTTATGCTCTGGGGTTTTTGAGTTGAAGTTGCAAGAGTTTCTCAATAAGAAAGGAATAACGGCCAACACTAACTGTTGTAAAGGAGGATCCTCGTCAGCCGTTCAACAGTGCGAATGCAAAACCTTTTTTAGGATTTGCCTCAAGCATTACCAGGCTAACGTATCCCCGGAGCCCCCGTGCACATATGGCGGAATTACTACTCCTGTTCTCGGATCAAATTCATTTCAAGTTCCTGAAACTCTCTCAGACAGCACATTCACCAACCCAGTTCAATTCCCTTTTGGATTTACCTGGCCGGTGAGTTGTTGCAGATACATTTTTTTTTCGTAATTCCCCTGATTTGGATTATTGGTAGCACAAATGTGACTAAGCATCATTAGGCTATTAATGCAAGGTAAATTCAATACTAGTTGCTTCATTTACAACAGTCTGACAAGTACTAGAGGCATGGAAATGTTATATCCCTAGGGAGAGCATATTATTGCCAGCTCAGCGTGAAATTCCGAAAGCTTTCATTTTACTGCAGTTAAGGAAGTGTGAACCTGGGGAAGCAGAGCGTGAACCCAAGAGTTATCACACCTCCGCTTATCTCCCTCTTCCGTTATAGACCTTCGGATTCCGACTGTCGCAAGAAACTAAGCACGAACTGCAGAGATTTTAATTTGACTTACATTTTCCTTTCTCACCTTACAGGGGACGTTTTCACTAATTATTGAGGCACTGCATACGGAGTCTGCTGAGGATTTATCGACAGGTAAGAGCATCTGAAGTAACGTTTCAAAAGAACAACAATGTTCGTTTTTCTTATAACTGGATGGAAGAATTTATGTCTATTTATTTTTTGTTAAAGACAACCCAGAACGTTTGATCAGTCGCATGACCACACAGAGGCACTTGGCGGTCGGAGAAGAATGGTCTCAAGATCTACAAGTGTCTGGGAGAACAGAGCTGAAGTACTCGTACAGATTTGTGTGTGATGAGCATTACTATGGCGAAGGCTGCTCGGTGTTTTGCCGCCCGCGAGACGATGCTTTCGGCCACTTCACGTGCGGAGAGCGCGGAGAGATCATCTGTAATTCCGGATGGAAAGGCCAATACTGCACAGAGCGTAAGTCGCTTTAGCACTGTCACTGTAAACTCCTGTTTGGTGTTTCGCATGGTGAAATGATAATATCTTGCGTAAAACGAGTTGCGGAAGTGCTCCTTGCATAACGCATTCGAGTAATTCAAAACAGAGCCGTTAGCTAAATAATGGCACGCGTGCCGTATACTAAAGCCTTCACCTGATTGGCTGTTTGGCAGAGCGCTCATCTCTGATTGGCTCGCAGTGATAATGTATTGTTAAAAGCAGGCAGCTGCTGAGTGAGAGAAGACAATACAGCAGCTGTCCTGCACTAGCAGCGTGTCCACCAGCTGTCCACCCTTATCTCTGCGACATTATGGGCTGGGGGCTTTATGAACAAAGTGAAAAAAGGAACTTCTGACCCACCGGTAGAAGAAAAGGAGGCTTTTGTTTGTAAATCTTTTGTACAAGTGTGTGTGTTAAGCAGGGACTTTTTCCCAGAGTGATGACAGGAGCATACTTTTCCAAACACCTACTCATGGGGCAAATAGCACCATAGCAGAATGAATTAGGGACTTTGTTTGGGCAATAGTTGACAAATGTGCCTGAATAACAACTTGCTTCAAACATCTTACAAGTTGACAAAATTCATTTATTTTTCTTATCTTTGTAGCAATCTGTCTCCCCGGGTGTGACGAGGAGCATGGATTTTGTGACAAACCTGGTGAATGCAAGTAAGTATTAGAGTTTATGAAAGCATAAACAGTATATATTTGTTTTATTATGAATAAGGATAAATTTTAATCTGTTGTTTTTTTTCCTGATGTTTTAGATGCAGAGTGGGCTTCAGCGGAAAATACTGTGACGATTGTATCCGCTACCCTGGTTGCTTACACGGTACCTGCCAGCAACCGTGGCAGTGCAACTGTCAAGAGGGCTGGGGTGGTCTCTTCTGCAATCAAGGTTAATCTTGTTGAAAAATGTTAAAAGACTGTATTTCTTTATGAGTAACACGGGTACCTTTTGTTTAAAATGGAATTAGTGGATTAATACCTTTCATTTTCCATTTTTCAGATCTTAATTACTGCACACACCACAAACCATGCCAAAATGGAGCCACTTGCACTAACACTGGTCAAGGCAGCTACACATGCACCTGCAAGCCTGGTTTTAGTGGGGCTAACTGTGAGAATGAAGTTAATGAGTGCTCTGAGAGTCCATGCAGAAATGGAGGAAGCTGCACTGTAAGTATTGTGCTTATGGTGATAATGTAACATCAAACTGCTTCAAACATGGATGTCTATTTCTCTAAACACATTTTCCTTATAATCCCTTTGGTTTTGTAGGATCTTGAGAACACATATAGCTGCACCTGTCCTCCTGGCTTCTATGGAAGAAACTGTGAACTGAGTGCCATGACTTGTGCAGATGGCCCCTGCTTCAATGGTGGACGGTGTGCCGATAATCCTGATGGAGGATACTTCTGTCAGTGTCCCACAGGCTACGCTGGCTTTAATTGTGAAAAGAAGATTGATCATTGTAGTTCAAATCCCTGTTCAAATGGTAAACCAACACTAAATTTGATTTGAAATGAGTCAAAATGAATTTCAGTTTTGAAAGCAGCAGTGTTAATCAGTTTATCTAAAATCTACTATTTCAAATCTTTCTCAGGTGCCCAGTGTCTAGATCTTGTGGACTCCTATCTCTGCCAGTGTCCAGAAGGTTTCACAGGTGCAAACTGTGATGACAATGTTGATGAGTGCGCTAACTATCCTTGTCAAAATGGAGGAACATGCCAAGATGGAGTCAACGATTACACCTGTACCTGCCCTCCCGGATACACTGGCAAGAACTGCAGCCTGCCTGTCAATAAGTGTTCACATAACCCATGCCATAATGGAGCTACATGTCATGAAAGGGATAATCGCTATGTGTGTGCCTGCATTCCTGGGTATGGAGGACGTAACTGCCAATTCTTGCTCCCTGAAAACCCACAAGGACAGCCTTTTGTAGAGGGACCTGATCAAAGGTACTCTGAGGATGAGGATGACAACGTATTTCCATGGACAGCAGTTTGTGCTGGGATTATTTTGGTGCTTTTGCTCCTGCTTGGGTGTGCTGTTCTGGTTGTGTATATTCGCTTAAAAGTTCAGCAGAGAAACCAGCAAGCTGATAGTCATATTGAAAGTGAGACCATGAACAACTTGACCAACAACTGCAGTCGAGAGAAGGACTTGACAGTCAGCATTATAGGTACTACGCAGGTGAAGAATACCAACAAGAAAGTGGACTTTCAGAGTGACACTACAGCTATAGAAAAAAAAGGTTACAAGTCTCGCTATTCATTAGTGGATTACAATCTTGTTCATGAGCTTAAACAAGAAGACTTTGGAAAGGAGGATGTGGCTGTTGACTCTGACTCAGAAGAAAAACACAGAAAACATTTAAAAAGGTGAATAATCCTGAAACATTGCCAGAAACTAGAGGTGCTTGAATTGAATCTTTGTATTAATTCAGGTT
The DNA here is from genome assembly GCA_028565755.1 of Dinotopterus cunningtoni. Lineage (NCBI taxonomy): Eukaryota > Metazoa > Chordata > Actinopteri > Siluriformes > Clariidae > Dinotopterus > Dinotopterus cunningtoni. Next base: position 2,412,071 of record JAOTRS010000019.1, read on the forward strand.
TGTAATTTGCTCCTAATTATTTTATCTTTGTATTTTAGTGAAGTATCAGAGAAAAGTCCAGAAGCTGCATGCAAAGATACGAAGTACCAGTCTGTCTTTGTAATATCAGATGAAAAGGATGAATGTATTATTGCAACTGAGGTGAGTTTATCTTTTAATATTAATTAATCAATCCGTGAGTCAAACACAAATATGTAAATTGCACTGTTTCATCATCAATCACTGAATTCATCTTCTCTCTTTTGCAGGTATAATGCCACACCAGAGCTGTAGCTCGTCTTGCTCTACAGGAGGTTTTACTCCAGTGTATGCTGCTCAAACCAGAGGGAAGGTTTCCTTCTTGTGACTGCTGCTGTGGATCTTACGTTCATGGTGACGTTCAGAATGAGCTGGTTCTCAACTGAATTAAGCACAGTGACTGCAGAAAATGGATGTTGAGCCATACTGGCTCGCACTCTCAAAGTTTATTTCCCAGGAATGTGTCAGATGGACTTTTTGCACTTCCTGTAGGGATTTATTATTATTATTATTTGTTACCTCATTGCACTACGGAGGGTTGCTTTTAAAAAATGTATTTAACATTCAAACATAATTACTGCATATAAGTATGCACTGACTGCAGTGTCTGTCTCTGACCCGTTACACAGGTCAGGAGAGAGAAAAACACAGCCATCAAAACTGTTCTGTTCTGTTTCTGATATGATTTTTAATTTGTATTTTTTTATTTAAATGCTATTTGTGATTTGTTTTGGGGGTTTTGTGAAGTTAACCCAGCTATAATTTAATCTTTTTCTCATTTTGCAAATTTGTATCCAGGGGGCACTAGAGCTGAAAACAGAGAAGTGGGCAAAAGGATAATTAGGGTAGACTAAAACAAAGGGGGTGCAATTTCAGACCTGAGGAATGCAGCGTAACCCAATCTCCCTCCATATCAAAGCAAATTAACTGAGGTTTATTCCCCCATTTTTTTCCCTTGAGTTTTCCTCGCAGCTGCAGCAGCTGCAGGTGTTCCTACGAGTGAAATAACGAGTCATACGTTCCTCAACATCAGTCACTCCCCATTCATGTTGGACTTTATAAAGAAAAGGAATATACGGAACTGCACTTCCTTAAAATAATAATAATAATAATAATAATAATAATAATAATAATATATATTGTTTGTTTTTTTCTGTTTTTCTTTTTTTGTTAGCATCCCTTTCATTCTCTTTCCCTGTTCTCTTCTTCCACCATCTTCTCGTTTTTATGTGTTCTGTAATGACAGTGAGTTCTGTTCGACTCAATACATGTCAGGCTGTACTGTTCATTCTGTTCTCAGCTCCATCAGCTCATTTTATTATTCTCAAGGTCTGAATGTTAGAGACCAAACACTGCAAGGCCAGTTTCACTTACAGAAAATGGGATCTCAGACAAAGGTTTTTTTTTTTTTTTTATCTCATACATCTACTCAGATGTTCTGAACTGTTCTGTCAGACCTGGTTTTGGAACATGACAACAAAATGTAAAATATTTGGACATCAGGGTTTTATATGAATGAGGCAGAACTGAAATTTGGTACTATAAATTAATAAAAATGGTTTTACTGTACATGGAATTTCACATAAATTTATAGACAAATGCTTTTAAAATTGTGAAATGTCTTTCTTTTCACTGGGCAACTGTTAACTTACAAGTACCCCCGAAAAGCCACCTAACCTATTAATTTAACCTACTGTAAACCTATTAATTAAAAATAATTGAACAAAGAAAAAGATATATAAGAGTGGCTCAAACTAAGTTTTTTTTTTTTGTCGCCTCATTTCACAATAGTGTGTAATTTTAAAGCTGTAACTGAGAAATATTTCTACTTTTCACACTATGAACTTAAATTACTATCTTTTAATTTATGTTGCACTTTCATGACTTGTGCTAATTTGTTTATTTAATTTCATTTATATCAGTGTTGACAATTTTCAGCAATGACAAATGAATTAAACTGTACAGTTCCCACATCCGCTAAATTGCTAAGAAAATATCAATCATCCAGTATTGCACCTGGAAATAATCTTAGTCCATACCATCAACTGAATAAATATATCAGATTTCCAGATTCTTATTGCATTTCCTTATTCCATTATAGCATCATGCTGATGGGGCATTCGTGGCTCAGAAGGTTACGTAGAGTATCTGGGTTGCTGATTGGAGGGTCAGGGGTTTGAGACCCACCGCAACTGGTTCAACACTGTTGGGTTGTTGGGAAAGACACTTAACCCTATGCCCTATACAACGAGCCACTGCAAGCAGTGCTCATCCCAAGCCCTGATGAAAATGGGAGGGTTGCAAAAGAAAGGGCATCCGGTATAAAACCTGTGCCAGATCTTGAAGATCAAATGATCTGATGTGGCGACCTGCAGGATAAATTTACAAAACCAAAGGGAAAAAATCATGCTGATCTATCGACATTTTTATGTTAAACTAATGTATCTAGGAAAAATCTAGGATTGTGATTAATAACTATTGCTGTAAAACTACCAATATTAAATCACCACTACATCCTTTTTTTTTGTTTTCCGGAATTTTTTTTTTTTTTACTCCTTTCTTCTTTATCTTCATAGAAACAAGGCCCTGTATTGCTCAGGAACATATAATAAAGAATAAAGAAGTCCAAAAATATGCTTCGGAGCCAAGCCCTCTGCGTCTGGATGCAGCATGACTCCCCCTTGGGCTTAAAAGCTCAGCCTTAGTCCTCAGTGTGTCGGTGTTAGAGCACAGAAAGGTATTGCTTTTTAACATCAGGGTTATAAATAGATTTCGTGTTCTTGTGTGCAAACCCAATATATCTCAACCTGAGACACAGAAAAAGAAGTGATATATTATTTCCAGGGGCCTGTGCTGTACTCTATGGCCTTTTTTTTGTAAGGTTGGGTCTACTACATTACTCCAGTATGTCTTTATATTTGGTGTGTTATAGTTTATTTTTATTACTATATTGTTGAGTTTTGATTGTATGATTAACTGCAACACTGGCCAGAGAGTTGTGTTCTTGAGTTGGCTTGATTCTGGAGTTTGGTATCTAGTTTCTGCTGATGTTTTTGTAAATATAGCATACTAATCATATTTGAAATATATAAGATTATTTCCCCCTCTTGCACAACAGCACCATCTATCTGGGATGATTGAAGCAAACATACATGCACATGGCCTGATGTACATGGTGCCTTACAAGATCAGTATACAGAATACATGTCATATCATTGTCAGACCCCATATGGGACTCTGGAATTAGATTGGCCTTTACAAACTACTTTCCATTTGTAGACACCGCTTAGCCTCCACGGGAATCAGGTGCCACTGCTTTCATTTAGTATGGAAAATTCAAATGCGCACAATATTTCCATAAATTCACCACTATGTATAGATCTACATGGAAGTACAACTCTGTGGCTGGGTTTTAATTCATTGAATGCAAATAACATTACAGTTTATCTACAGTACAATCTGATTTTTTCCCTGTTATTTATTTATGTATGTGTGTATTTATTTATTTATCTTTCAAAAAGAACCATATCTCAATTTGTGTGATATTGTCATACATTCATGGATCTGTCAATAGATTTGCACATATTGAAATATTAAATTATTGGTAGCTCAATAATCTTCTGCACAGAATCATCTTTGTAATGAGTGCATAATACCAAAAAGTAAATAAATTCACTATAATAAATTTATGTCATTTCTGGTATACATTCAGTATATAACACAAACACACACAAAAATATAACACAGTATGAGGAACATGTTGACATTCTGTATTTATTTAAATGCCCAATTTATGAACAGAAAAATAGTTTTATCTGCCAGTCTTTAACCTCTAATACAGGACCAACACTGACAATTCGCAGCACACAAATGACAATATGCTGGAGTAGGTTCTAAGATATTAAACCTATCACTGCTGGGTTGAGAATAGCCCATTAAATTATTCGGACAACACAGTCAGTCTACAGAAATATTCCTAAATGATACCTTTAGTTGTCACTTCATGTGTCCCTCAATCAGTGTACTGTACATCTTTAATTAGTTTTTTTTTTTTTTTTTTTTAATTTCACCAGTGTGTAACTAGGTTTTAGAGTGAAGTACACCACATGCAGGTAAAAGGTACAAAAGATCTGGATAATATTAAGGTACCACCACAAAGAAAGGGAAAGTCTAAATACACCGTGGTACCCTTTCCCCCAGAGTATAAACAGAGCCAAATTGTGCATGGATGGAGTGATAAGCTGTAGTGTCTAAATGTACACTAGTGTGACGTGCACTAACATGATGTGTGTGTGTATGTGTGGTCAATGCATGTGCACAGTGTTTAAACCTGGCACCGATGCTGCATCAGTGTGTGTGTGTGTGTGTGTGAGAGAGAGAGAGAGAGAGAGAGAGAGCACACGCACGCTGTTAGTGAGCTTTGTGAGCTTACCATGCACTGAAACACCTGACATTGT
>JAOTRS010000019.1:2441209-2456128 GCA_028565755.1 Dinotopterus cunningtoni
CGCCCAAAAAAAAAAAAAAAAGATCAGGGAGATAAATCAAAGGTCAAAAACCGTCCGTGTGCAGTGTGACCTTTGACCTCTGGCAAAAGTAAAGAAGTTATAAAAAAAAAGTTATTGCTAAGGGATATTTTTATTTTTTAAGAGTTTATAGAGCAATCACATGCTGTTTTTTAAAATAGAGAGAGAGAGGGAGACTGCTGGACAGAATGACTCAGAGTATCTTTGAAAGCTGAAATCTGCCCTTCTTCTTTAACCGTAAGTTTGCCAAGACTTTGTGATTTAATGTCCAGGCAGCTAAACATCAAAGAGCCAGATCTGTTATCCAGTGTGTGTGCTGTGTGACCTTTTACCCATGGCATGCTCCTAGCTCACCGCTATTTTAATTGAATTATTACAGTAATTCAAAATTAGTCTCTCTAGAAAGTCGAACTATTGTTCATACATTAGAAATCAAGAAAATGGTTTGTTTTCTGGTGTATGAGATTACACTCACACTTTGATTAAATCATGATTCATTTAATCACAGTGTGTTTTTCTGGTATTTTGGACGAGTCATAGCTGTTGAAGGCACTTGGCTTTGGAATTTTCTGTTTAATCATAATAAATAAGAGATGACACACAACTGCACAGGCAGTTGCTCACAGAAACATCACTTGCTCTTATCACAGTGATTGGTCTATTATCGAACAATACTCTGTACATTTTATAGTTGTATTAAATGTTGTACAGGTGCACAAGTTAATTCCTGTTACCACTTATGATTTACCAGTGGTAGATAACCAGTCATTCTCTCATCCCCATCTCTCTCTCTCTCTCTCTCTCTCTCTCTCTCTCTCTCTCTCTCGCTCTCTCATTCATTACTCCTCTGTGATAAAGGCTTTGCTTTGCTGGGAAACTTTATTTAGAAAGCAATGACAATTACGATTTTCTAGATAAATAAATAATAAAAAACAAACAAACAAAAGGTCAGCACATCAATGATTTTAAGTGTTTCATTTTGTTAAACAACAACCTTTTTAATTAGAAATAGATACAGAAATGATAACACATCAGAATAAGCAATTTAATATACTGTAAGCCTAGAGTCGTGCTATAAATGAAACCACAGTCCAAGCATTGCTGGTGTACAGTAACAATTACAAGACGCTGTGGTCATTATTATCATTATTATTTATTTATAAACTTTTTCTTACTCAAAGAAGGCATAAATCCCTGTAACACACACCAGAGTAATTAATAGTGAATAATTTATTGTCCTCCCCAGTTTTATATAAAGTTTTGGACAACAGTATGATTTCTTCAGCAGTGCCTCAAATAAACCTTTTGCAGTAAATATTTTTTATAGACTTTTATCATATTTAATTTTTTTTCATGCCTTTTCGAAATAAGCCAGTATATCAAGTGTGAACTGTAAAGAGACAGTGCAGTAAATTTCAAACAAAATGTATGCAAGTGTAAGAATTATGTCTAAATAGCTGATCTGTTTTCGAAAATGAGACAAGGAGAGTGACAGTGCTCCATGTGTGTGTGTGAGAGAGAGAGAAAGAAAGAGAGAGGTCTAAATATGTGCTAATGCACACTGTGTGCTCATCCATTATATTTCTCCTAATTAAATAGGTATTATCTTTAAATATTTAAAGGTTAGATGAATGTTGATTATGGCTTTAGACAGCCATTAAGCCATGATTGCTTTATAATGTAGTTAGTGAAAGACATTTGATACAATTTAAGCTGAAATGAGCTAGAGCGTGCGCAAGAGAGAGGGAAAGAGAGCGAGAGAGAGAGAGAGCGAGAGAGAGAGAGAGAGAGACTCTGAAGCCTGTTTGTTTCACTATTAACCCTTTCAGCGAGGGATGGTTTGCTCACTCCCTTCTTTTGCTCGTCTGCATAAAGAACAACAAAAACCTTGTATTCATGTTTGTGTGTGTGTGTGTGTGTGTGTGTGTGTGTGTGTGTGTGTGTGTGTGTCTCGTTGTGGAGAATCTCCCATGGCGAATGAGTGTTTTGTCACCCATGCTGATTGCTAACTTGTTAGCACGTTCGCACTCTTCTTCTCCTAAAACCAGGAATAGGGTGATGAGAAGGTGTCTCATTTCAGTAGCAATGAGTTTCTGGATAAAAAAAGCATACAGGGCTCATGGTCCTTCTTTTTTTATTACTTTGTTCATTCATTCATCCATTTATTCATTCCATTATTTATTATTTAAAGATAGTAACAGAGAAACATCCTAGTCCATCACAGCCAACCGTGCACACACAATCACACACTGTTTCATGCTTAGAGGCCATTTAACATAGCTAGTCTGCCTACTTGTATGTTTTTGGACTTTGGAAGGAAACCAGAGAACCTTTAATGTCATCAAAAAGCTGAAAAGTTGTCTAAATTTTAAAAGGTTTAGTCAATCACATTGAGTGTGTTTGCAGGAGCTAAGTGAGGAAGTAAAATTTTTTAAAACTGTTCTATTAAACCAGACAAAATATGTGCATTGATTCTTTTTTATTCCAGCAATATCTAGTGTCTTTGACGGACGGTAAATGTCTCGTAGGCTGACAGATGCATGTTGCTTTTTTCACATGGGCGGTGGGCGATTTCTTGTATCTTTAAGAGCAGTTTTGCTAAATTATTTGGCGAGGTAAACATGCAGATGCATTAGTTTCAGTTCTGCTTGTACTAACTTAAAGCTGAGTGGAATGGTAAGGGAGGAGGAAGTGGACTAGGGACTTGTTATGTATATAGTCTCATTAGTGCAACAACAGTGTTGAGGAAAATGGAGGAGAAAATTGTGGTTGTCATCTCACACCATGCACTTTACGAAGCAACACTGGAATGTGACCACAGGAACATATCGTTTTTACTTTGATGGGACATTACACATACAAAGCAATCCTTATGACATTGATATAAGCAAATCCTTTTATATCAAAATATTAACAGCAAAATATACATTTTAATATAAATAGCCAAATGATAAATTGGCATTTTTAGTTCTGGATATTCCTATGCATGCTTATACAAACTGAACATCACATTCTAATTTCATTTCTTATATTGAAAATAGAGTTTGAAAAAACCCCACTGATTTCTGCCAAAAAACACACCTACACCAAACCATACATGAATATCAATTCCTGTTTTGATAGCCAAAATAGCACTTGTAAAGCAGCCTAATGCTCTGGGGTTTGGCTTCATGTTTGCCATAACCTGTTTTTTTAAAATATCAAAATCATCCCCTCTTTCTTTCTTTTTTACAAGGAACATTTTCTTTTGTTTGCGAGAAAGTAATACAGCTTATTGAAGTATTTATTTATCACTGGTACACATCCTCAACATTACAGCTTAGTTACTGCTTTATGATCCTGCTTATTTTTTTATTGTTCATCTGAGTAGGGTGTTTCTTTATGCCCTCTGTCCATTTTCTTTTTATTTTAGTGTTTAGTGCTACTGACCTAGGTTTTGTGAGCGTATGTTTTAGTGGAGTATGTTTAATATGTTTAAATTTGACCTCCTTCTTATGTACCAGCAGGGCATTACGGTACATAATGCTCATGTCATGTATTTGTACACCTAATATTTTGGCTTTGCCCCTGATTTGGTATGGTTTTTAGTCCCATGATATCCCACTTACACTGACATGACGTAACAGTCGCCTCGAGTTGACAGAAATCAGACTTCAAACGTGTCTAGACACCCAGGTGGAAAAGAAACATCCACACAGCTACATGACTCCTAGTATCTATTAGAGATGTAAATGCAAACAAAGTGAAGTTGACATTGTGTCCTTTAACATCATTTCCATTGATTTGTTTCAAATACTGTGTGCTTTAGTCATAAAAAGGTTGCCATCCACTGAGACAGAGTAAAAACATACACTACCACAAGATTGTGTTAAACCTGTGGTGACCCACAGACACTTTATCTATTTCTGTGTTTATGTCCTAATGTAGTTGCTGCCAGTTTTTGCTTCACTGTGCTGTATTATAAATCACCCACTTAAAGGAAAGTTACGGTTTCTGCTGAGATTTTAACATGTTTTTAGGACTCTGATATCTGAACAAGTTTAATTCCTTCCCACTAAATCACCTTAAAATATTCATGAAAATGCACATGCATGCAAGGACGTCTAGCTAAACTATATGGTCAAAAGATTGTTCACCCCTGGTCATCACACCCATGTTGTGTATTTTAGATTTGTTTCCCTTTTGTTGTTATAATAACCCCCATTCTTCTGGAAAGACTTTACACTTCACACTTTAGAACGTGACTGTAGAGATTTGTCCTCTCAGCCACAAGAGCATTAAGCATTGATGTTGGGCGAGCCAAAGATGTTTAGGGGGTTGCAGTTAGGGCTCTTTGCAGGACAGTTAAGGTCTTCCATTGTCGTCTTTACAAGACTACAGTGCCAACATAGTCATCATGAAGCTTGCTTTGGGCACAAGGATGCTGTCGTGCTGGAAGAGGGCGTGGACCTATCAGTTCCAGTGAAGGGGAATTGTGCACAAGCCCTGCAGCGCACAAACACATCCTATGCATTTTTTTTTTTTTTGCCTTTAAGCACTGTCACAACAGTTTGGGCAAGAACAGAAAATGGGTCTGATGGTCAGGTGTCCCCACGTTTGACCTTATAGTTTCTCTGCTTGTGCACTAAATTGATATATCACACTTACTCAAGTGTGTGTGTAATTTATTATTACAGTATATCGTCTTTCTGTCCTTCACATAGTGTCAGTCTTTACATTAAGGCTGTGGGTGAGTGAGAGAAACAGTATGTAAGGTAAATAGGAAAACAATTGGTGTGTGTTCCTTTGCTTCTGGGAAATACTTCCAGTACTACAGTAGCAGTATACTCACAACTCAGTAAGTTACAGTATATAAGGGGTGATGGCCCAACTAGAGATGGTGTGTGTGTGTGTCTGTTTGAATGTGTGTGTGTGTGGGTGTGTGTGCGAGAGAGAGAGAGAGATGAATTTCACTTCTCCCTTGCAGAGGAAATAGTTGATCCTCTTGCTCCCTGACTAACCTTCCTTTGCAGGTGTTAAACCTAAATTTAATCTGCATTGTCCATGAAAGAGTTGTACTGTGTGCAAAGTGCAGAGAGATCTTCATGGTAGAAGATGACACTCTTTAAGATTGAATTCTAGCTGAAAATGCCCTATCAATAAGCAGATAAACAGGTGAAACGCTTAAGTTTCTCTTAGTACTGTAAAATACAGATACCTGGAGAGGCTGATTGGTTAAATCAAAAAGGAAGGTTCCTAATGTTCTTTGGGACATTATTAAAAAAATATATTTTGACACATTACCTAGGGCTAAGAGAAGTCACACCTATATACTACTTGTTAAATTAGAGTTACATCTACATAAAACCAGTTTACGGCATAGGTAAGGCTTTAAAGTTTGCTAGTCAGTTAGGGTAAATTTAATAAGATTACAATAAGATGCTTTGTTCTGATCAATGTTCAGATTATTTCAACATACAGCAAAGCAGCCAGTCAACACTGTTGCTCAGTAGCTCAGTATAGAGGTTAATGAAAGCATGGCCTTATGTGTTGTTGCGTGTATGTTTAACATGATATTTTATTCTGAGTTTGAGCTTAATTCAAGCTTGCAGAACAGGGCAGATGTGCATGACTGAGCACCAGGAGCAACATAAAAACTTTATCCACTAAGCAGTGATGATTATGGTATATGAATAAGTAGAATTGGCCACATAACTATCATTAACATGGTAGACAGGGTGGGAATAAGAGACATTCTTTGATAAGGAGTGATGGATGGATTGATGGATGGATGTTTATCACTGAGCATAAATCATTTTTGTTACTTGATGGATGTTGGTAGTAAGAGACTAGCCTGCAAAGTAGACTGGAAAGTAAATATACTTCATATCAGTCAAGGAATGAATTATGAGTAAATATGTTTATATGCTTTAAGCTTTTTATTTTGATTCATTAGTTTGAAGTACTTTTCATGTCATTTGTATTCTCATGTTAATTTTTCAAAAATAAATTATTAATGAGAATGTCTCTAATGACAAGGCGTACTGTACCATATCTTTTGATATGAGACTGTCAATTCAAACAATGCATTCAGCAGGCTTTATAATAAAGCAGGTTCTTTATTCTACTTTGGATAGAAAACAGAGAAAACAGTTACACTGTAAACTGGTATATATTAAATAAATACCTGAGTCTCCATCAGTGAGTGTGGACTTTATATCAATTCTAAAAAACTTTTCCTGTAATATTGAATGTTTCACCCTATAGCACACAGATATCGCAAAGGATTTATTTATACTATCTAATATCACCCAAATGAGGATGCTTCCCTTTTGAGTTCTGATTCTTCTCAAGGTTTCTTCCTATTGTCATCTTAGGGAGTTTTTCCTTGCCAACGCCCCCACAGGGACACATTTATAATTATAATTTAGACTTTTTTTCCTGACACTTTTTCTAATTTAGATCCTTAATTTCTATTTTTGTAACGCCAATAAAATTGTGATAATGTCCACTATAATGTTATAAGTAATATAGAAATACACTCACTCACTCATCATCTATACTGCTTTATCCTGTATTCATGGCGCGGTTTTTTATTTAGATGTTGCTCAATCTAATGTTAAAGAAGTTATACAACTGTTTTCATGATTGCAGTCTTTTACCTTTGCGAGCACGGAAAAAGTTTTCAATCTGAGGCCTTGAGGAGGTACAGTTTACACATGGAAATCCCCAGAATAGGCAAAACAGGAAACAGGAAGTGCGGAATATAGGAAGCAGGGAATGCTTCCATTGTCAGAAACAGAGAAATTTGCTTACCATTGTTTTCAAACAGGGTCTGTTGTCTTCCTGCGTCCCTCTGCACTGCTGATATGATGAAGACTATTTGCCTTCAAATGACTCATCATGTTGTTTTGTTAAAATATTAACCTTTGAACAGTTTAAGTTCTCATCATCCTAAAAGCATTGCAAACACTCAGATTTGAATGTAGCGAGGACAACTCACATGATTTAAGCATACAGAGACAAATTCTGTCAGGAAAGCCACTGAGGGCGTGTGTGTGTGTGTGTGTGTGTGTGACTGTGTGTGTGTGTGTGTGTGTGTGCATAGTTAAGTTATCTGTTATTGTTTTGACTCATGATTATGTATTTATTTGAGATGAGATATAGCTGACAGAATATTTATTAAATTTTTCCCAATGCTGTGTTATTCAAATGCGTCTAAATGACCTTTAGGGTTCGCAGCGATTAACACACGTCTGCCGAGTCCTGTCTTAAACCTTTCGATACAGGTACCTTCACAGATTCCGAAGCATTGCCGGTGGGTGCTGTGAAAGCAACAAAATTGATGAAACTTATGAAGAAAGAAAAGTTATTTATGCACTCAGTGTGTTCAAATGCTCTGCATATGTTAGTGTTTTCCCCCCTGCACCGAATGAGCTCATAAAGGGATAGATAATTAGCTGATGATTACAGTCAGGTGTGGTAGGGCAAGTAAATCACAAAAATGCAATGATAATGGGAGCCCCAGGACTGGAACCGAGAACTACTGATTTAAGATACACTAGTTGTACCTCTTACAGCTTCTATAACATCTTACACACAGTTGATGAGAGACTTCAGATTGATGAGAGACTTGATACTCTAAGTTTTACAGCTGTTAGATTTGGTATTAGGCTCATGCGATATTGATTCTGAGCTGAGAGCACATGGAATGAGGGAGGGACAAAGGGGCTGGGCTTCGAGGCGATTTTGTTTAGTATTGGAGAGTTCAAAACACCCAAGCACTTCGTTCCAGATTCATTTGTCGTTTAGCTCGTCTCATGTTTTATTCAAACTCTCTTTTGGCAAATATTTGAGTATTAAGTTTTACTTGTGTACTGCGATGGTAAATTGTAAAGGTCCTCCACAAAACCTGTAGTGGTCTGCATTTTGGTAGTATAATATATTATCAGAATAAAACGTCACTGGATATCTGGGCATTGTAATATTGTGTAGGAGTGATAAACTCTTTCTATTGCACAAGCCTTGTTTGTACTGAAATAAATTAAATATTCCTGATGGATGGATGTACAGATGGATGAAAGGATAAAGCGAAAAAGAAGACTTTTGCAGAGAAACGGACTCCAGCGAGCTTTGGAACGGGTAGAGCTATAACGCTATTTATATTCCATTGTTGTGTCAAGGCATAAGGGTGGGAGAGGCACATTGAAGGAGAAGGAGGGGGGATTTAAATCCCAGGATGTCTGTGTGACCTCCATGGACTCGAGGATTAGCATTATGAGTAGAATGTGAAAATGTTTGTTTGTTTGTTTGTTTTTGGCAGTATAATTAATAACAGATGTTGCAAATCTCAAAGCTTATTTACACATCCAAAGCGATTAGTGATTTTCTTACAAACGAGTTTGGCGTTGAAATGCAGAAAGTTTGCTCACAGTACAGTGCGATCCGCGGCTAACGCGCTAACTGCTCCCGCAGCCAACAACTCCTGAACTTTCTCGATTGAAACTAGTTTGTTCCCATGGAGACTCAAGCCTGGGAAATGCTTTCTGTAAAGATAGGAAACAACTTGCACCACATTATCCCAGTCGAACAATGTTTATATCCGGAGGGAAATAATTAAATTGAATTGTTAATTAAAAGTGTTGGGTTAAAATCTTCGGAGAGCAATGCTGCCACCTAATCAGCTTGCTTTTCTGAAATAAAACAAGTTATGGTGTTGGCTAACTAGACTTAGCATGCTAACAATTTTCACACTCAGTATATAGTAGAGCTCTGCATTCTTTATATTATCACCTAAACCTCTAGTATAGACTTTTAGAGAACAGTTGTGTATTAAAGGAGCTGATAATTCTAGCCAAGGTTTCTGGTTTATTTTTTTTCCCCATGTCGCCTTCTCATTTTAATGGTGTTATTAGGTATTAGGCAGCTCTGGAAGCAGATCAGAAATGCCGCTTTCAGCCCCTAGAGAGTGTACGTGTGAAAAAGTCCATGTTTCAACTCCGTTTATTGGACTGAACTGATTAGGGACTGCCACACAAAACACTTGCGCTTCTTTCCACATGTCCATTTCTTGTTATCGGTGTTGAGCTCCCCGTTTTTGTCTAATTTGGCACTTTTTTTGTGTCTAATTCTCATGCATTTCACTTGCCCAATTTTCATCTATTTTGTACATCTACACATTTTTCTTTTTGAAAATTTGAAATGTTAGAATGATAACATTGAATAAATGACCCAAACACAGTGCTGCATATATAAACTTGAAAAAGCGTTAATGGCGTCTGACCACATCCATGGTACCTTAAGTTTCTAACAGGGCTTAGTATTCTGATCAGATGTTGGGATGACATCTCATGTCATGCATTTCTTAGTATTGTTGTTACCTCTCTGTTTCATTTTCTTTTAGAAATATTGCCATGAGGTGCATTTTAGCTTGCAAATTACTCTTCTATAATATGATGTTTGTACAGTTCCAGTCCTGCTTAGGACATTGATTTGGTTTTGAAATATATTTTGTACCATTACTTTCGGGGTATCCATTCAACATTATCCCATCGTCATGTAGTCAACATTGTTTCATGAAAATGATTCCCAAAAACAATCCAACACTAGCATTGTTCCAAAGTCCATAACATTGCCAAAGTAACATCCCCGCAAAGTTTTGACATCCTAAAATTTCTACTGGAAACAGTTCAGAGATTGGACAAAAACAAATATTGATCTTCTTTCCATCCCTCACAAATTCAGCTGAAACTTTCAGTCTGATGGACAGTCATATAACCGGGGATTTTTAAGAGTGGACACACAGACACACACATACATGACCAAGAAAACAAAAGAAACACAAGAAAAATATGGAGGAAGAATCAGTTACTAAAGAAAATTGATTACTGAGAGAATAAACCGTTGTTCTGTCCATGCAATTCCATAATCTTAAATAAAAATTTAATTATTTAAATCAATTAAAATTAATTAATTTGTTAATTTACTTTGAATACACAACTAGGATCTGTTTCATTTAATTACAAAGCACTATGTTTATTCATTGATCTTTATTTAAATGCATCATTAAATAATTAAATAAAATGCATTGTTTAGCTCAGGGAGGAAAAAAAAACTGTTATTAATAAAATTTTAATGAGACAAATGGTTTCTGGTACCTGATGAAATGCTAACTGTTCCCATTGGTGACCCGAGATTGTGAATGCCAAAGTCTTCAAAAGGACTTTATTTACTGTTTCTAAAGCATCCTCTTTAATATGACAGACATGCTCATTTAAACCAGTCTCAAAGCTGTGTGGAAAACTTAGCCATGTTTGAACTTGCTAATAGTTATTTCTGCCCCGCCGTAGTGCATGAAAGCCATTTTTTTGCTTTCCTGTCTTTTTCAGTTTTTCTTATGTAGTTTAGCGTGCCATTAACTTTCCAATCTGTTATTTGTTTTTCTCTTTTAATGGGTTTTTTTGAACAAAGGGAGAGAAAACAAACAAGGAGAAAGCAGTGTGATGGAGCCCTGATGTACAGCAAAGCCCAGACAAGCCCAGACGCTCCCTTAGAACACCACTCTACTCTACTCTACTCTACTCTACTCTACTCTACTCTCTCTCTCTCTCTTCCCCTTTCAGAGAAAAAAACACCTTTTTTTTTACATGGTCATTGGCCTAGAGTCCCAACCTCTAACGCATAATCAGTGTCTTACCTCTTCTTTTATTCTCTATACATTTCTCTCTCACACACTCTCTTTCTCTCTTCGCTGTTTTCGCTCAGTTTCTCTCTATGATTGTCCCTATGGATATGGTTCCTACATTTCTCTCTCTCTTTCTTTCTCTCTCACACACGCACATGCTCTCTCTCTCTCACACACACACACACACACACACACACACACACACACACACACACATACATTAAGAGCCAGGTGGTAGGGCGGAGAAAGGAGAGACATGAGCAGTAGATGCTTCATATCCGCCGCTTTCAAAGACTGAAGCTGCTGCCTTATTATTTAAGTCTCCATTGTCAGGTAAGGATGAGAAGGAAATGTGGAAAAAAGGGGGAGGAATCAAGGAGATGAGTGCAGAAAGGAGGAAAGATGTTTTACTGACGCAAGGTTGTTAAATTCCTGTTGACAGACAGATGCTCATGATATTGAAAAAAAAACATTTTCAATGAAAAAACACATTTTTTTCCTCTTTCTTTCTTTCTTTCTTTCTTTCTTTCTTTTTTAAATAATGGATTTAGTTAAATGTAATTAATTTAATTCCAGTCCAGGCCGCAAGTAGTACAGAGAATATGTTTATTCTTAAACTACAATAGTTTCTAAAAGCATGTATTGTAGCTACTGTCTAGGTAAAAGGGAAAAAAAAACACAACCGTCATCCGCTGCATAGACTGAATCAGAGAATCAGAAACCACCACCAACGAACAGAGCAGAGAGAAAAAGAGAGAGAGAGCAAAGGCACGAGCGCACTTCCTTTGGGGCAGAACAGGTGCAGTAAGTCTAGGGAGAAACACGTTAGGAGCTGTGGGTTTTGTCATGATATACAGCTCAACTTCTGGTTAACCGAGTTACACACCGGAGACAGCATTTGCTACTAATTCGAGAATATTTGTATAAGATAGAGTCTCTAACTTCCTGTTTCAGGAGCACATTTTTTGTGACAAAAATCAAACCAGGCAGGTATAACTTTATTTTGTGGTGGCAAATGGTTTCATTTAGTTTGCGTCAACTAATTTTGTCTGAAACAACAAATGTAATATAATTCTAATAGTAGTCTGAGTTTATGGGAACACAGATCAGGTACATAAAAAAAAAAAAAAAAAACAGTGAAAGAAAGGAACTGTCAGTGGTGTAAGATTTATGATGATGGAGTAAACAGATTCATTCAGCCAGCTTTGAGTACTTTCTGCCCCCAAAAAAAGCCATAATCAGTTACTGGGATTTATGAGCGTGATGATGAAAGTAGGGAATAAACGGTATAATTGGTCAATAAATGGAAAGGGGGAAAGTTTCTGTATGGGCTGACAGACTTTGCCCTCATTAGGAAAAAATATTGTCTTGTTGCACAATTACTATTATAACACTTTGTTTCTTGAGAGCTGTTTTAGACATCAGTATTGATTTACTGTTTTAATGCCTGAGATAATGGGCAATAAGATAAATCCATATTTTAATATAAATTATTTTGTAACCTCTTAACGTACTAATCACAGGATTTTAGTTGCTAATTGAGCAGAAAGACTAAGTGTGTTGTCATTTCCAACAATAAACCCACAGCAGGATTGATGTTAATACACACCCATCCTATCCAATAATAATAATAATAAAAATAATAATAATAATAATAATACCAATAATAAACACATAACTTTGTTTGCTTGGCTGATCTGAATCCTGAATGCAATGCTTTTCACTCCCTTTCTAATGATCAAAAGCAACAGGACATGAACAATTTACTTTCTCCCTCTCACTCTCTTTGTGTGTATTGAATATTTTTGTATGAATTTATACTAAAATATGATTTTCAGTTTTCTTTACATAAGTTGTAATTGTCCTTTTGATACATGAGCAAAACAGCATTGCATTGACTAAACATTGCATGTGTTTGACTAAAAAACATTGTTGTCTTTTTTCTTCAGGGGGCGGGGTGGTGTCAATGTTTCAGACAGACCCCTTTCTAGTTTTTTTGATGTATTTTATTTATTTATTTATTTTTGTTTGTTTTCCATTATGTCAAAATGAGAAATCAACATTGTTAAAGGTCGAGGAAAGAGTTTACCATTGTAGGAGGCAGATGCTCGAAACAGGTCAGAACAGTTATGTCTTCAGTTACCAAAAAATAAAAATAAAGTGCAAAAATTAAATTTCTGTCGGGAAAACATCCAGATACTCCTCCAATATGAATCTGTGGGCTCGAGAGAGTGTGTAAGAGTCATACACAATGCACTCGTAAAATAATATTTGCTAATAACTTGTGTGTTAGACAGCAGTAGTACAGTTGTTCTTCTTCTGTATGACTTTAAACAGAGCTAGTGTAACGCCTGTTGCTATTATATTTCATTTCTGTTCTTTTCTGTCTTTTTGGTTTGTTTTTTCTTTGGTTTGAGGAAATAGACACTAGATAAGTAATTAACACTTGCATGGTGGCTTAGCAGTGAGCACTACTGCCTCGTTTCTAAAGGGTTGGGGGTCGAATCTCACCTCCTGTGTGCATGTTCTTCACGTGCTTGGTGGGTTTCCTCCCACAGTCCAAAGACCGGATGATTGTTGTTTCCAAATTGCCCATAGTGTATGATAGTGTGTGTATGCCTGCTTGTGCCTTAGGATGGTTTGGCACCCCATCCAGGATGTACCCCACCTTGCACTCTAAGTTCCACAGAGACCCTACACATACAGTAATATAAGTTATGTGATATAAGATAAGTTTTATAGATACGTTTTATACGTTTCATATGCATGGATAAATAATTACCAGTGGACATAAATTCCAACCTTATTCAAACGTGATATACTATGGCATCCTTGTGTGGAGGAGCAGGTGTGGTGAAACTGAAGCTGAAAAACAGGGTCAAAGATCAAGATGCATGTGTGTATGTGTGTGTGTAGCCACTGCCCTTAGTGTCATACAGTAAGAAACGTGTTTTTTCTTATTGCTTTTTCTGTTGCAACCCTGTAATTAGAAACAGTTCATAATGTTACTGTTAATTAAGCACAATGATATTAAATTCAGGTTTTGATTTTTTTTTTTCTGGTAGAACTTATCTTTGCACATGCAAGTTTAACTTGTAGCTGTAGGTACTGTAGAATGTAAATAGGAGTGAAGTAGCGTAGATTGAGGTTGAGACATCTTTAGAATCCAAAAAAAATCCACATTGAGTCCGCATCCACAAAGAGTCCACATTGATAATCTTGGATTTAAAAGAAAATTATTTGTTTTAAATGTAAAACATTTCAAAAATATATATTGTTGTCGTCACAGTATTCAAGATGTCATACAAATGTCACTATTTTAACTATCTCTAAAGACTTTTCTTTGATGCATCAGCAGCACTTGGGTCAGATTTATGCTTTGGAGGCACCAATGCATGGTACATAAGAGAAATAAATTAAGCCAAATACAAAGTTCTACACTCATTACAGTGTTAATGGCAATCTGATCGGATTTAAAAATGGCGTACACGGTCTCCCTAATCGAGCTTATAACCCACTGAAAGGTCACAATGTTGTGCATGTGTTCGTCAATTACGAACTCATACTTTTCAAACGACAAGCTTTATAGCAGTCTGTTCCTATGAGAACACGAACAAGTTGTCCATAAGTCGAATGTCCTTGCCTGAACTAAGAGTTTCAGCAATTCACGTAAAGACTTGACACTGTCCTTAGACAAGGGCAAAGCATTTTCTCTCTACTAATTGAGTGCCTATCTGTGTAAGATCCACACATTATTGAATATTACTCTCTTTTAAACTCCCTGTTTAAGGAAATTGAATAGTTAAATAGTTATCAGGTGCTAACAAATAGTAACATTGAGGAGGAATTCAAAGGTACTACACACAGACATCTTTCAGACGTCTTTGAGTATAGACATAGTCTCCGCATTGAGGACGGGCCAAGAGGGACTCCAACTGATCTAAAACAGGAGTTAAAAATAAGTGTTTAAATGGAGACGTGGTCCCGCTAAACACCTGGTGTGCTAAACAGGTTGGCACTGCAGGGAAAATCTGCGGCAAGTGTAACCTTTCACCTGTCTACTTCAATACCAGTCCGCTTTAACTCCGACACACTCCTGAGGATGATGCTGTGCTGAAGAGGGGCGCTAACCGAGCAGCTCCTGCTAGCCTGGAGTCTGATATCCTGTGTGTGTGTGTGTGTGTGTGTGTGTGTGTGTGTGTGTGTGTGTGTGTGTGTGTGTGTGTGTGTGTGTGTGT
>JAOTRS010000019.1:2459010-2470287 GCA_028565755.1 Dinotopterus cunningtoni
GTAAACAGCGAGTGTACGCCTTACCTTTAGCCGTGGTAGCACGCACGTGCCGGACGATGGAGTCTCCGATGACCAGCGCGTCGTGTACCGTCTCACGGAGAGGAGCGAAGCGGTTTCGGGTCGAGATTTCGAAGACGGGTGGTGGCGGTTGGGGAGAGGTCCTCGCCCGGGGCTTGGCGCGCGTTATACCGCTTATACTGTACACATACTCCCTGGACAGGGTGCCGATGCAGGTGGCGGTTTTAGTCCCTCCCTGTTTACAGAGTAATGTCAAATCAGGAAATCAGGAATAAAACAAAGTGAAAAGTCTTATCTTAACATGAGATATCCACACAAAGAAAAGAAAGGTTTTATCTGTACATTGGTCAAAACTTGCTCCTTCAATATCTTTACGTTTCATACATTGGAGGACCCGAAATCAGTCTGTATTTTCTGTCTGTATTTTTTCACCTTTCTTAGATGATCGGCCCAAATGTTTTTTGCAGATATAGAAACACTTTTGTGAGTTGTTTCGGGACCAGGTACACCCTCAGGCCACAATAAACAATCACTCTTGTTCTTTCTTCTTTCATGCAAATTACAAGTGGAGCATCCATTTTTGCTCGCACCGCAGTTACAAATGAACTGATGTTCATCAAATGATGACGCTTACACCTGCACAGTAGCGATTGTGGAGACGATAGCTTGACTCACCCTTGTATCTGAAGTCATAGTTAAATCTTTTGCTACAAGAAAAATCCTCAGCAACCTGCTTCCTTTTTCTGTAATATGAATTAAATGAGTTAATGGGAAAAATCCCCCAGCGCCGTATTCACTCGGATCACGAGGCACACTGAACCAAATGTCCTACATATACAGTACAAACGCAGACAAGTACACCCCTCCAAGTTTAGAGTATTCAAAACACATACTAGTTATACTTTTTAGATAAAAAAAAAACTAATTTTATGTACATTTTATGATAAAATACATTTTAAAATACATTTTATGTAGATTAAGCTCAAGGTAAAGTGCAAGGGATTGGCAAGAAAAATCAGATGTTTTGAAATTCATTAAGCCAATGTTAGTCAGTCTTAGATAGTTAAGAAGAGTCAAAAACTAAATATACGAGCCAAAACGAGATGTTTAAGGATGTTAGGTTTAACTGAAATAGCTAAGTTGGCTGTTAGCTGCCAACAGTTGAGAGCAAGCTAAAGTTAGCATAGCGTATTTCAGACTGGGCATCAAGTGATTAACATGACTGTAGATAACTAGCTAGTTAAATAGGACATGAAAACTTGACTTTTTTAAAATTTGTTTGACCACTTATGCAAACTCAGAATGAATAAAAACATTGGTAAAATGTAAATTTATTATATACTTAAAAAAAAAATAAAAAGTTTTATTTAATGTGATATGCTCCATCCTTTTTGCTCCTTTTTTGAGACTTTATAAACGTTTTTTTTTTTTAAATCTTTTGTTTATTGTTTCCACTTAATAACGTACAAGAGCGATCTGAGTGGTTGTGACGCTCATAAGGCCATGAACACATGTATCTGTGAGCATTTAGGAGGCACGTCGCATGCTGCAGTTATTTACAATGCAAAGAGTGTGTGCTAATGAAGTGCGGAATATGCAGCACCTTCTTCTCCGGAGTCATCTGCATAACGTTGTGTCTTATAGAAAAGTCACAGTCAGCGTCAAAACACCCGGTTTACAAAACTGTTCAGGAGCAGGTGTAGCACAGACCGAACAGTTGTGTATGAAACAAGAATTTGGAGAAGTGTGTGTGTGTGTGTGTGTGTGTGTGTGTGTGTGTGTGTGTGTGTGTGTGTGTGTGTGTGTGGTAGTTCCAGTACGCATTAGTGTGTAGACTTGAACAGTGACACCATAAAGTTTGAGCACTGATTTGGACTTTTTAAGTATTACACAGAGGAAGTGATCAGTGTGTGTGTTTGTGTGTGTGTGTGTGTGTGTGTGTTGAGGGCGAGCTAGGTTTTATTTATAACCTCTCTGTGCTCCTTCTTTCTCCTTCTCTCTTCATCTTATATTTTATCTCTCTCTATTTCTGTCTTCTTTTTCAAGTCCGTGTCTTTTTTGACTCTGTCATCTGTGTAGAAATAGCAGTCCATCTTTCTGTTGGACCCCTCCTAACACACCCACACACACTCTTCACTCAGACATGCACACACATATCCTTTCACCACTGAAGAAATCTGCTGAACATCTGTACACATCTGGTCTCAGGCAGTGGAAAGAAGGGTCGGGGACGGGGGGATGGGACTGCTTTTCAGTATTAAATGACAAGGAGAGTCTGACATTACACACACACACACACACACACACACACACACACACTCTCCTGTACCACGCTGTTACTGGATGACAGGATTCTTTTCCCCTGCCTCCTTTATACAAGCTATAAACAAATAATAACAACAATTAAACTAATTAACTATCGTAATCTATTGCACTTGTTTATTCACCAAAATGTCCTGTCGCCCGAAGCGAGCACTAACTCAGAGGCGTGAGAGGAGAACCCGGGGTCAGACAACTCACACTGAACTAACTTCGACTGTCTCTTTCCTCCTACCACAACTTTTTCCACATAAAACTGAGAAAAAAATAAACTGACTAAATGATGACATCATTATCAGCGGCGCACAAACCTTGATTTTGAACCTCACATTGTCACTCACTGTTCTGAATTTCTGGATAGATCCCTCGGTTTTATTTATCGCATATAGCTTACTTTAAGTGCTCACAACATGAGCAGTTATAGTGGAGTCACAGCAGATTCATGCAACATACAGTTGGTGTCTGCTTACAGCATAATCTGTTGAATAAAAGAGATAAAACACACAGAGAAGCCACTGTTAGTGATTGTTAGACTCAGTCTGTCCCATTCCAGTGTTGTTACACAAGCATGACTCTTTAAAGCACTCAGGGTTCATGGGTTTGTACTCATAATGATCTTTTGACCTTCTAAATATCCTGTTAATATGTCATTTTTATTGTTTGTTTCACATAGGGATTCTGTGTGTGTGTGTGTGTGTGTGTGTGTGTGTGTGCCCGCACATAAGCCTTCCATTGTGCTGTTCATAGACATTACTATGTCATTACTACTTCACCTTGACAAAGAGTCTGCATTACCATGGCCGGTGTGTTTAAGAGGGTTTCTGTCTCACGGCTGCTGCCCCCCCTCTCCACACACACACACACACACACACACACACACACACACACACACACACACACACACGTGTGATATGATACTGCACCTGGCCAAGCGAATTAGGAATGTTGCTTGCCCAGTAGAGAGCCATGTAAATTTGGGATTTGTTCTAAATAATTACGTTCTCATAGCAACTCTTCACGACCAAGAGTGACCAGACAAAAAAAAACACATTACGTTTGGTAGCTCATTTTATTTAAAGCTATTACAGTATAACAAAAATGCTAGCAGTAACTTACCTGCATTCCAAAACGTTACAGGGCCCGAAAACAAATGAATTGTTTTTCTATTGAACAAAATCAAAAATGTTAATAAAATCACACTATCACACACTAAAAATGGCTTAACTTTTACCCCAAGTTAAGCAGCAATTGGACAAAATAAAAATACCTTTCCAAAGTGTTCTAGATATTTGTTAAACCACGAATAGGGTTTTCCAGAAGTGTGTCAGGGTTCAGGGTTGCATAAGTGACTGGACTGGACTGTACTTAATTCAGGCTGCGTTCATCAGGGTGTAGGTATACTGTATTCTGCCGTGGTGCAGAACAAACAGATTTAAAAGGTAATTGCAATCCGTTTATTTAATGACAAGTTGTAATTATAAATTGTGTTAATATTTATTTGTCCTGTGTTTGTGTGATGTTGTATGCTGCTGCTGGCTGTGAACCAAATTGCTCCTCAGAGGATAATAAAGTCACTTTGAAACTTGCTATACATATAATATTTGTTACATGTGCCAGTACTTTCTAAATATTCTGGTAATATGTCATTTTTTATTGTTTGGTTGACATAGGGATTCTATGTGTGTGTGTGTGTGTATGTGAACATCATGTGAAGAATACACGCAATGTGGGCTGCTTTTTAATTTTTTTAAATTAAAAGGGGTCAGTGTAACGGTCAGTGGTGGCATTATCACAACACAGCCCCCCTCGGTGTAAACCTCCTTCACCCAGATCACTCCCAGGTGTGCAGCAGATCAGGATTACGCATATAATAATCTATTACTGACTGCATTAGCGTTACAAAAACGACACCGCTGTCGAAGCAGAAGTACATTGTCACTGTAGGCCAACTAGTGTATGCCATTGTATACACACTCCTTGTGACAGGGTTTGCATGTCACGCTCTTCATGTTAAGATTTTCCTTCATTGGTTGTTTGCTTGTATAAATTTTCCTAAAAGCAAAGTACACTCACACCCCAGAGCAAGCCCCTTTTTTCCAGGAAATTGTCTAACAGGTCTTCATGAGAGAAATCGTCTGTCATCTTATACAACTGTGTCGTGAGTATGGGCAGTTATCGGCGTTATACACATACGAGTTTCTCAGGCTTTATGCCATTTATCACAAATGGTTGCTTAAAGTTCACAGAAAGTCAATGGGACTATAATCGATGATTGTCTCATTAATAGTCTGTTGTCTATTAGTTTAGATACTAAACAGGCCAAGAATCGTCGTCTTCTTTGTCTTTCGGCTGTTCCCTTTCAGGGGTCGCCACGGCGAATCATCTGCCTCCATCTACCCCTATCCTCTGCATCCTCTTCTCTCACACCAACTAACTTCATGTCCTCTCTCACTGCATCCATAAATCGCCTCTTTGGTCTTCCTCTAGACCTCCTGCCTGGCAGTTCCAACCTCAGCAACATGGGTTGTCCCTCTGATGAACCCATTCTTGATCCTATCCATCCTTGTCACTCCCAAGGAGAACCTCAACAACTTCAGCTCTGCTACCTCCAACTCTGCCTTCTGTCTTTTCTTCAGCGCCACTGTCTCTAAGCCGTAGAGCATCACTGGTCTCACCACTGTCCTGTACACCTTTCCTTTCATTATCGCTGAAACTCTTTTATCGCACAACACACCTGACACTTTTCTCCACCCATTCCAACCTGCCTTAAACAGGCCAAGAATAATCCCAGTTTAAACCCAACAGGATACTAATCCAACTTGGATAAGTCTAGCAGTTTGTGTTTGACTGAGTTTAGCCGTAAACTTTGTTCAACTGTGTTTGACGTAATGTCCTTCTTAATTAGCAGTCTTCCTGTGGGGAAATTTCACACATACAGGATACATTATTCACTACAAAATCCCCCTTTCACTTTTCCAATCTTTACAAATTATCTTACAATGGAAATGGCTTTTAGATCATACGATCTGTTTCTGCACTTTGCCTTTTTGGGTAACAGATGCCTGACAGATCCGGTGCGAATTCCAGCCGAATTTATCCCTGAATCAGTCCGATCATTAGCCGACTAATTCTTTAATGAGCCTGAATTACAGCATGATCAATTATTGTTTGATGTGCAGCGTGAGATGGGGCCTGGCATCCGATTAATAATCCGAACAACCGGTGTTCTGGCTCCTGGATTTACCGTCCGATTTTCCACAATAACCTCAACGTGCATGCGCACACACACACACACACACACACACACACACACACACACACACACACACCTCCATTTACAAACACAAAACACACACAGACCAGACTCTGATTCTCAATAATCATTACAACAACTTTATGCGTTATAAATGAAGACTGCATGTGTATACTAGTTTGTATTTTTCATTTACAAATAACTGATATATATGTGTGTGTGTGTGTGTGTGTGTGTGTGTGTGTATGTATGTGTGTGGCGCGGGGTGTTGGGGGTGTCAGGACTGTTTCACTGTCCTTCATTAAGCTCCAGAGACACAGACAGGAGCAAAGGTTTATGGGCTGTCTAGTAGAGTGACATACATGCTGGCTTCATTTAGGCAAGGGATAACAGATAGCTGACTGCCAGGAGTGTGTGTGTGTGTGTGTGTGTGTGTGTGTGTGTGTGTGTGTGTGTGTGTAAGGAGACAGGTGCTTTATAACAGCCACAAAAGTGGCACGTCATGAACTCTATGTTGCAGCAATCTGAAATAATCTGGAAATGGAAATTAAAGGATGTATATTTGAGTGTGTGTGTGTGTGTGTGTGTGTGTATGTGAGAGAGAGAAAGAGACTTTGTTAACCCACAGTTGTGTTATTTCTGAGATCCGTGTGATTTAGTGTGAGGATTAGGACAACACAGAGGCCAAGTGGCAGACAGCTTCGCAAAGAAAGCTTTCTTTCTTTCTTTCTTTCTTTCTTTCTTCCTCAGTAAAAGAGGGGGTGCTTCCTCTAAAGCATAATTGTAATATAAATAGCTTGCGTCTGTTTCTTTGTGACGGCAGAGATAAGTGCATTAATACATCTCTGTTTCATGTCGACCTGCTTTAATTTCATCTGCACGAGAGACATGGGCTCGTCTGTCACTGTAACTTTATTAGCTCCTGACAGAGGCTGCAGCATATCACACACACACACACACACACACACACACACACACACTCGTACACGCACGCACACACACACACACACGCATGTACATACAGAGGGAAAATTGGCTTTAACAGGTTGTCCTAGACTTTTAATTCAGCTCAGTAGTTGATGAGAAGTACTAAAAATATTAACACTGCACCTGCATATTGATCACGGGAACACTCTCAGTCTCTCTCTCTCTCTCTCTCTCTCTAGCATTGATGATTCCAGTTTCAATATTAACCTGGTTAACACCTTTCCTTTAAGTTTTATTAGATCTTTATCGTTTGCCCTGCTTTGGCTTTCCCAATTTAATAAACATGAAAACAGCTTGGATTTGGACCCGTGTGGTCTCCATAACCTTTCTCATGTGTGTGGTTTGGCATGCTTCCTGGCCTTGTCATTGTCAATAGAGATTCAGTGGTATAAAAACTGAGGAAACAATCATTTTGAGGTGGAAAGGGGCAAGACATTTCATTCTTAGATGCCTTACAGTTCCTCACTGTTGCATATCATCTTGACATTTTGATAAACTAGTAGGGCTGCAACTGATCACAAAAGTTATGGTTTAAATCATATCACAGATTTCGTTTTTCAGTTCAGCAACAAAAAAGGGAGACCTACTTCCTTTCCTTTTATTTTCTTATAGAACGTAAGGGACACATTAAGCAAGGAAGTTTAGCTCATGGTCTTAAATAAAAAAAAAAAATCAAGATGTTTAATGTTTAAACCTTAAAATATTTAAAGCTCAATTGTTATAATGCAAGATGAGGCATGGTGATTTTTTTTTTTGGATGATGATCCAGGATATTTTTTATTTAAAGTTGTGTGAAATAATTAAAAGTTTTTCTATTTTTACTGTATTTACTATTTATTGTAAATAAAGACTATATGAACATGTTATGTGAGGGTAAAAAACAATTCAACAACAAGTTTGTTTTAGTGAAACAAATTATATGCATATGCAGGGTGGGCCATGAGTTTCCATACATAGGAAAAACATATATTTTTTTAAAAGAAACAATTTATTCGTTTTGCTCTACACGGTTAGCACATCTGGAGATATCTGCGCAGTGGTGTTGGTGATGTTGGTGGTCATCAATATGAATGAAAAGAGTATGCTCTTTTTTTACAATGCATCTTTTTAGGGTATCTGAAACATAAAAAAAACTTTAAAAATATATTTTTTAACATGTTTTAAAAAATATATTTTTTTCCTATGTATGGAAACTTATGATGCACCCTATATAAAATATTATTAGCCCTGTTTAGATGGGATTTTGTGTGTGTGATCTGGCAACCCTGACAAGCACAGCTTGACTGCGAGAGGGTGAGTTAGAGTGAAAATACAATTTGCGAGCATGAGAAAGTTTGAACCAGTGAAAATATAATTTGTGCGCATGAAAAAAAAAACAACAACAGGATTTTCACTCGTGAATGAAGTCCAAATGCGGCAGAAAGCCTGTATTTCATATTATGATGGTTAAACTTAACTTGCGGGTTACATGCATGCCGAAGAGTCGTGAGCATGGCGGGCGATGGTGATCCATTACCCCACTATAAGTGATACAGTTTCTACAAATATGATGAAAAAAAAATATTGTGGTAGAAAAATATCTGTTTATTCTTGGGCTGTCACACTGCTTTTACGAGTTTAATAACGGTTCAGTTATGTGAAGTATTTAATGTTTCTGTATTTTCACATAGGAAATCTCAAATGACTGCCATCAGTGTCTAATGATTACTCGTAGATTGAAATGTAATGCACATGTCCACATGCCTATCAGTTTATAAAAAGGAACAGTGCTAAATAAATACTGAAAAAAGCATACTAAGGAACACAGTAAAAATCTAGCTTCATGTTTCCTTTGGTGCCTTCTTGTAGCATCAATCAGCTACAGCATGTGTTAGCCTACGTTAGGACGAGCAGACGTCAGGCATGCAATTCAAAGGGTCTGCAGGCACTGAAAAAATCCTGGACATGGTTTTAATCTTAATCGCTCTGAGTAAAAACCTAGCAACAAAAAAGTCATAAAATCAAGGGTGATCATGATCCTTAAAAGAGTGTTGGGGAGATTATCTGTGGAGCAGCTGTGGAGCATTTCCATTACAGAGAAACAGCTTTTCTCCAGCGTCCTGGCTGTGTCTGAACTACTGAATGAAGACAGAATATTTAATGTTATTGATTAAAATTCCTTAGCACCAACTCATGTTGGCCAAATGTAGAGGACTGTGGAACAACTCAATGAATTTCCTGATCCCATGTGTTCCCTCTTGATATCGAGAGTTCGGGAATCCTGACAGTTGATTCCTGGTTAGAGAGTGTTTGTTTTAATCAATTCCCCTGCTCAGTAATTTCTGTGTAAATGAAACCATGATTAAGATTAGGTTGATGATCTCTTCCCTTATTTTTTTTTCCATTGCAGACGTGGAAGACAGACTGAGCTCAGCGTCCTGGGGAAACAGCAGCCGCATAACAAAGGTCTATACTATACTATACTATACTATACTATACTATACTATACTATACTATACTGTACTATACTGTATTATACTGCACTGTACTGTACTGTACTATATGTCCTACTGTAAGTGGCCACCTGACCATCACACTTATGTAGGTGTTTTTTTCTGTTGCCACAAAGTTAGCATACAACTGTATAGGGCAGACATCACTAAATGGCGGAGGTGCATTCCTCATCCGGACCAAGTGACAGTTCCATCCGGACCCCGATGCTTTTTTGATACATTTTTCTCAAAAAAATATTTTAAAAAAATTAAAAAAAAAAATTCTCATTTTTGATAAATGCGAATAATCAATTCACCGGTAGTCAAGCTCTTTTTTTCTTCGAGGTGGGTGTGGCTATACGTGTCACTCAGCAGTGACAATCATCGCGATCGTTTTTATGGACAGAGTGTGTGGAAGAAACAGAAACGAAAACGTGACAGAGCATGGCTTACTCCAAAAAAGGGAAAGTAGATGTAGATGTAGTAGTATGGACACTGAAAGTTCAAAGGTGAATGGACAGAAGAATATATGTATACAGTAGGCCTCCTGCAGGAAGTTTAAAACCAGTTTGTCT
Organism: Dinotopterus cunningtoni; assembly: GCA_028565755.1. Classification (NCBI taxonomy): domain Eukaryota; kingdom Metazoa; phylum Chordata; class Actinopteri; order Siluriformes; family Clariidae; genus Dinotopterus; species Dinotopterus cunningtoni. Next base: position 2,468,634 of record JAOTRS010000019.1, read on the forward strand.
CATATGTTCCGAAACCGTGGCGATAGTAAAAAGCAGTAATGTAAGGCGCCTCTAGGGGACAAAACACACGCCATCTGAGCAGATATATCTGCAGCAGTCCGAGGTCAAGGCATGTACTTTAAATGAAAATAAGGGGCCCAAACCTGTTCCAGCATGACAACGTCCCTGGGCACAAAGCTAGCCCTAATGAAGACAATGCCAAAGTTTCAGTGAGAGAACTTAAGTGTCTCGCACAGAGCCCTGACCTCAACCCCACAAAACACCTTTGGAATGATGTACTTCAGACCTTCTCACCTGGTATCAGTGCTCCACCTCTCTAATGCCTGTGTGGCCAAAATGACAAAAACCCACATTCACTTTATAACGTGTAGGATGTTATCATTACAGCAAAAAGCATCTGAAATGGGATGTTCAAGAAGCACATATGTATGTGATGGTCAGGTGTACATAAACTTTTGGCGAATGATATAGCATATTGTATTGTTCTATATAAGGCTGTAGTCTGTAGTCATAAAGTACCATAGATATAACATGAGTTGTACTTTGAACTTAATCAGTCCCACACCCTAGCCTTTTGAAAAAAGGACCCTCAAGCATGCATGTGTTCCAGCTTTTGTTAAATCAAGCTCAAATTAAGTAACAGCATTTAGTGTGTTTTAAAGGTATGTTGGTGAAATGGATGACACTTGTGTCTGTTTTATTGGTATATATTATGGTGTCTATCTGTATGTCTGCGTAAAGCCCTGTCTATCTTTCTGTCTGTGGTTTTAATTTCCTTGTGCATCTTCTTCCGTGCATGTGTTTTATTTTATTTTCATACTCTAATCTGTGCTGCAAGACAGCCTGAGCTCTGTATTTATTGTACATAATTACTATCAACTGCTTAGTAATGTTTATTTTTATATATATATTTTTTTTAAACTAAATTGGCCTGTCTCTCTGTTGACGGGCTTGTCTGCCGAGTTCAGAGGTCGTGCTGAAAAGGTCATGTGAGGTAAAAGCATGTCTGCCATCAGCAGAAATCTGAGATGTGAGGTGAAGGACATGCCTACCCAAGCACTTTCTGTTAATGCAAATGGAGAATTGTGACACTGATGCACACTAAAGGATGAACTCATTAGCCTCTGCCTTATTTAGCACTTTTCCAAGTTTAACTACTGGACTTTTTGCTTTTTATCAGCCTGCTGTACGAAGGCTTTTTTTTTTTTGCTCGTGAAGTGATGGATTCCTGTTGCTAAAGCGCGCATGCTGGAAGTCACTCGGGACATCCGTACACTAGGCGGCGGTTTACACCACAGACATCCATAATCAAGAGTATCAAGGAACACCTCTAGTACTAGCTGATGGTCAAAGCTAGTAGCCATATGCTATATGCTATAAGCAAAACATTTACTGCATGGACCTGTTATAGCAACATGAAAAGTTATAGCTGTCTGCCTCAATGTGTACTGTTTTCACAGTTTCCAACACGCATTGTTAGTCACACTTTGTCTGTGACTAACTAGTAATCTTGTTTTACTGAAGGTCACTCTGTTGTAGTGCACTCCCTTAAATTTGACAAAGTTATTGAAGGAGCAGTGCAACTTTCAACATTGTGTTTAAATAGACACTGAAGACCAAAAAAAAAAAAAAACTTATTTGAGTTTTATAAATA